>PVJS01036412.1:0-20471 GCA_004027185.1 Glis glis
AAAATTTTCAGAATATAAGTTGAACAGATATTAAAAATAGTACTTTAGTCCAATAAATAAATGTACTCTGTATATAGCCCATTATTTATACAAGTTAAATATGTGTTAATGCATATAAGTAATGGTTATTAAATTTAAAATATGCATAAAACTTAATAGGACTGTCTATAATGCATGCTATACAAAAATAAATTAAAATCAACTTTATATCTTTAAAATCAACCTTTATATAAGATATACTTAAACCTTTTATATAAGATATATAAGATATAAAAGATAAAATTTTTATCTTTTCCAAAATACAAAGACCTAAGCTATAATAGTTTACTATAGATAACATGTTTCAGATATGAGTTTAAATTTATTATTTTACTTTAAAATGGAAAAAAGTTATATGGCTATAAGAGTTGTGATGAAGCATATGAAGACCATTTTTTCCATATTTTTAAAAGATACAATGCTATCGCTATAGTATTTTGTGCATTTAACGGCTCGCCACTTCCCCATCATCACCTTTATAGTTGCCTCATGAAACCTACATCTAAATTGAACAATGGTCAATCTGTAAGTGCTTGTCTTTGATGTGACTTTCCATGAGGCTTTTACAATCAGTGCATTCAGTCAGTTAATTAGACATTATGTTGTGATATTTTGTAGTGACATCCCCTCCCCCACCCCCCTGCATTTCCCATTGTTTGCCTTGGCTTTCTAGCAGCTGCTCAGGTGAGAGGATACTTATGACCTGCTACCTTCTGGGAGAGCTTCCTCTGTATTTTCTTATGTGTGACTTCCCTTGACTACTTAATCAGTTCCATCAGCTGTGAACCACTCTATACTTTTCTTTATATGCTGGCTTTTCTTTCTCCTCTTTCCATATTCAGAGAAAAACTTGAATGCATTAAACCAGGAATTTAAAAGCTTCTAATCTCACATCTAATCCTCAACCCATTTCTGCCTAATTTCTTCTTAAAACACTTTAGCAAAGCTGTGTACAACAAGAACACTCCACATCTCTTTTAGTTCAGTTTCTGTCAGCAAAATTTGACATTTACAATTCTTCTTCTTGAAATATGAACTCTCAAGTTACTGCACTCTTGAGTCTTTCTAATACTTCGATAACATTTTCATCTCTTTTTTGGTTGGGGTTCTTCTTGAATAACAGTTCTTTAAGAATCAGGTCTTGACCTCCCACCTTTAGTAACTCAAGAACACCTCTGAACATCTATGCTATACCAGTCACCTTCGAGTGCTGGGGAAACAGCAATGAGTTTCATAGATAGGAACCTCTCTTCAGAGTGGTTAGGCACTATCTGTTAGGTGGGTTTATCCTCACCAGGCTTTCTTCACCCATTAAGACTCACAGCCTCACAGTGGCTGTCTCTTCATCTCTATATCCACATATCTAAGAATGACTCACATCTTAAACTTAACAAATACCAAACTGGTCTTATGGTTTTGGTCCTCATTCTCAACAATGAAAATTGTTCCTCCAACATAATTATTGATGAATGCCACCAACCATACCCAAGTCACTCAGCAAGGGGTTGAGCGGTCATTATTCAGCTTATCACAGAGGCAATGTTCGACTGTACCTATGAGGTGTCGGGCATGTATTCAATTCACCCTTCTTCAAGCATTCTTGTTCATTCATTCCTTGCCTTTACTCAGATGAACAAGAATACACCTTAGAATGCCTACATATTTATATAAAATGTGTGCTTAAAATCATTTCTTACTTCTTGTAGAACTTGTATGAAACTCATTTACATAGTTTTTAGGAGCCCTTAGATGGTTGAAGTAGTAGCTCTCTCTTCAGTCATATGTCTCCAAATTGTCCCCCAGATATACTTTTTCTAGTTGATAAAAGAGGACTAGTATTTTCTTATGCCAGACACCCTCTTCCGTGTAACATACATACCCTGGAAAGTTCATTCCTGCAAATTTCCTTCAGAAAATCACATATGGAAACCCTACCTAATCCTAATTCTACATCATAAATGGTATTCTTGCCAGATGTTTTCATAGCAACATACTACATGAATGTGTGTGTGTATGTGTGTGTGTGTGTGTATGTGTGTGTGTTACTGGGGATTGAACAACCCACGGTTATTGTATCTCCATGCTCGAACTCCATCCCTATTTTATTTTATTTTTTTATTCTTGAAACAGCATCTCACTAAGTTGCTGAGGTTTTCACTAAGTTGATGAGGCTGGCCTTGAATCTGTAATCCTCCTATCTCAGCTTCCCAAGTACCGGGATTACAGGCATTTGCCACCATGCTTAGCACATGAATACATCTTATAGTTGTAGCCATTCATTGGAATCCTAATTCAGGTGTTTTTAGAGTAAACAGATTACTGTATGCCTTGGCTACTTTTATGCATATGTATTTATTTATTTGCCTTGTGTTTATATCTATTAGTGGTTTTTTATTCAACAATTTCCTATAAAAATAGCAGGGATGGTTTTACATTAAGTAAGATGTCTAAAATCCATTTGTTTATAAATTATAAAATTTTGCCTTCTATTTGATAGATTATCAATTTCCCTTTATATTGGCATATAATGCTGGCACATAATTATTGGGTAATTTTATACATATATATAATGTGGGATGATCATACAAAGTAATTAGAATTTCCTCCAAAACATTTATCATTTCTTTGTGTTGCAAAAATTCTCTCTTCTAGTTCTTCATAAAATATATAATAAGTTGTTGTGAACTATAGATACCCTTCTGTGCCATGAAGCATTAGAGCTTATTCCTTCTATGTAACTATATTTTGGTACCTATTAGTAAAAATTCATAATTTTGTCTAAATATAGGAATGTAATTAAAGATTTAGGAGTATGGAACATATTTTATAGTCATCTTTTTGATAATGTGATTTAGTTTGAGAATCATTTACATCATGTTCCTGATACCTACAGAGAGTATGATTACTACAAACATAATACATTATAATTGTGGAGGTAATTATTGCTATTTCAAACTCACAGAGGCAAATAAGTGAATGATTGATAGTACATTCAGCCACTGATAGTACATCCAACCACTGTTCCTTAGGCACATCATCTCAGATGGGCATCAAATTGTCAAAAGACTTAAAGTAGCTCTGAACTTGAACAGATCCCTTAACCTCTTCTCATCATACTTGTAAAATGAGTGTCTCTTCCTTGTCTAATTCAGAATTAAGAATAAAATGAGGTAGTGAATGCAGAAGTACTTTGTAAATTAAAAAGAAAATTTCATTATAATGTGAGATATCTGTATTATTTATACAGGCTTCTAATTTCCCAAGTTCAAATCATAATTTGTAGCATTTATTAATTTATATTAGTAGTACAAAGCCACAATGTTAATTACCTTCCAACCTTATAATCAATAATAGTTATTTTTCAATCAAAAGATTGTTTAAAACTGCTTTTAATTTAAAAAATCTTTATGTATGATATAATATGCTCATGAGAAATGAGACTAATATCAATTTGAAATTACAAGAGAGCTAAATAACATGACTGAACTGCTTTTATAGTTTCAAAAATTTTGTGTACTAGCCAGACATGGTGGCATACACCTACAGTCCCAGTACTTGGGTGGCTGATACAGGAGGATCGCAGGTTCGAGACCACCCTCAGCAATAGCGAGATTTTCAGCAACCTAAGGAGACCCTATTTCAAAACAAAAAATAAAAAGGGCTGGGGTTATAGCTCATAGATAGAATGCCTCTAGGTTCAATCCCCATTAAAAAAATACTATGCACTAATAGTCATACTCTATGATAATAAGACTAAAATAAACCATGGCTTATGAGTTAATATGCTATTCTCATATTTATATATGTGTATATAAAGTATATATACATATGTCTTTATAAAATTAAAATACTGAAGACAATACTTAAAGGGGGAGTAAACATATGACCAACATGGCAACTAAATAATAGGATTATTATTTTGAAGCAGGTTATATTTCTTCTTTACCTCTTGTGGGCTTTGATAATATTAATAACATATCAACATATACTGGTTTAAGCACTGTCACCTATCAAATGTAGAATCCACTAGTTTGTTGTGGAAACATTTAACGTTTAGAGTATCCTGCCACATTATGATCCTCCTTAAAACTCTAGCTATAAATCTGTATGAAGTTACATTTGTGAATATTTCTGTCTCACTGTATGATTGATTTAATGTTTCTAAAATCAACTCCATTGATAAGGCAAGGATAGGCTCAACATTCATTATCTTTGGCCAAATCTACTCAGAATTGTCCTGGCTCCTACATGACTGACAGAGAAGTTGGTTTCTTTGCAAAATTTTCTTCTGGTTGCAACAGAAATTTTTCATAATTTCACCATAATTCTCCCTGCCATCTTCTCCCTTTGCTTATTCTTCCCCATCATTTTCACAGATAAGTCTATGAAATCATTCTTACAAAATAACCAGTATCCCGTGGCAAGAGTAGTTAAGAATCCTTGAATATGTCATATCATAAAAATCATGATTAGAACCTAGAATTTACATTTTAGTTTATAAAATTGCATTTTGTTTATTAGGAAAAAATCAGGAGGATTAAAAAAGATGATATGATACTTAGGTTAAGAAAAAATATAGTTTTGCTTACCTTTAATAATGTTGGGCTTTGGTGGCATGCTGAACTCATAAACTGTTGGCTCAGAATATCCTAATCTGTTGGCAGCTGTGATTTGAACTTCATACCCCATTGTCCATTGTAGATGCTCCAAAATAATGTGGTCTTTATTTCCCTGCACTTTCTTCTCTAACCACTGGTCTTCCTTATCTTTCTGTAAAGGTGATAAAAAATACTTTGTAAATATGGATATACTAAAGTTGTGATTTTTAACATTTAATTCATCTTGAATTGGAAAGAGTGCGCCTATTTTCACATGCACATGGATATATAAACTTTCTATGTCAATGAAGTCAGTATTATTTTTAACATTTGTCTATATAAAAAGGAATGTCTATATTTGTCAAAGAATGACAATAAGGAATGTTTGATAATTCAGTAGCTTATCATTAACCTCCACTAATTTTACTTCTTATTTCATACACATTGATTGTGTTTTGTTCACTTTGTGATTATTAATAATAATGTGAACACTCCGGGCGTGGTGGCACATGCTTGTAATCCCAGTACTTGGGAGGCGGAGACCGGAGGATCCGGGTTCGAGGCCAGCCTCAGCTACTTAGTGAGGCCTTCCGCAACTTTGTGAGACCTGGTTTCAAAATAAAGTATAAAAAATAGGGCTGGGGGTGTAGTTCGGAGGTAAAACGCCCCTGAGTTCAATCCCCGGTACCGCAAAAAAAAAAAAAAACAATGTGAACAGAAAAATAGAATAAAATATATAGAAAAACTTATATGCCCATTAAAATAATTGCCAGATACCATTATTAAAGTTTGTCTAGGGAGGAAAAGTATCTTGGAAGTAAATTCTGGGTATACTACTACTGATATCTTTTTACTACTGTGATATTTTATGACTCTTAATGAAACAGCATAGAAGGAAAATTAGCATAGGAGAATTAAAGAATATTATGCTCTGCATAAAATCCTACATTTAAAAATTTTCTGACTATTTTTCTAAAATAACAGTTTTGGATCAACCAATATTTTTATTGTTCTTTATTTGAAGGAATATGATGAGTAATGTAATTAACACAAAATAAATTGGCATAATTTTATAAATTAAAATATCCAAACAACGTGATCATTGGTTTGTACCATTTAAACATGGGTAAGTTCCTTAACCTTCCTGTCTTTTTTCCCTCCTGCTGTAAAAGAAATGTTGGTTACAGCTGTTTCTATCAGATTTTTTTTTTTTTTGTGGTACTGGGGGTTGAACACAGGGGCGTTCTACCTCCGCGCTACCCCCCCCCCGGCCCTATTTTTTATACTTTATTTTGAAACCGGGTCTCATGAAGTTGCGGAGGGCCTCACTAAGGAGAGAGAGAGAGAGAGAGAGAGAGAGACGGAGAGAGAGAGCGAGAGATCTGAGGCTGGCCGCGAATCCGGATCCTCCGGTCTCTGCCTCCCAAAATACTGGGATTACAAGCGTGCACCACCACGCCTGGCTCTATCAGATTTTTTGAGAGAACACTGAGGGAAATTGGGTAAATTGTGTGTTCCATGGTGTACGGATTTGTGGAAATCCACATAGTTGAATCTTGCTTTGGATCATAATGGAGATTTGGGTTCCAGTCAGAAATTTGGCTTACCCCAGGATAAAATGTATTTTTCAGATAAAAGGATTGACTTCATGCGTTCAAGTGTTCTTTGAAAATATCACTTCTTGAAATTGAGCACTTTAGGTGAAAACCCTAATCCTTAAAAAATACGTTTCTGAGCCGGGCGTGGTGGCACACGCTTGTCATCCCAGTATTTGGGAGGCTGAGACAGGAGGATCACAGCTTCGTGGCCAGCCTCAGCTACTTAGTGAGGCCCTCTGCAACTTAGTGAGACCCTGTTTCAAAATAAAGAATAAAAAATAGGGCTGGGGGTGTAGCTCAGAGGTAGAATGTCCCTGGGTTCAATCCCCAGTACTGCCAAAAAAAAAAAAAATACGTTTCTGAAAATGAACCTTTTAAGGTAAAACTTCTTGAAGAGCACAAGACATACAGATAACCTCTTCTCAACCAACAATCATTTAACTCTTAATTGTTGAAGCTCTTAACATGGTAAATTTAAAACTTCTCCATTATTTTAGACTGATAGTGTGAGGAACCAAAGGGAGTTCTAATATTTCTCCAGTACAAATCAATTTCACTTTCCATTCAACATTAGACAAGGAGGTATTTTAATCCCTTAATTACTATTCCTAGGGAATAGAAAAAATTAAAGTAGGTGTTACCAAATACTCCCCTAGGCATGAAAATCTCAATTAGACATTTGTAGAGTGCCTAATTTACAGAATTTAAATGCCCAGGGAATGATTTAAGATAACTAGTTGCAAAATGTTCCCCTAGGTAATTTAATGAGATGATTTGCTGAGTAGGGCTATTATTAATAAGCCAATTAAATGTTGAAGGGCAGCTCATGAAAAAAATGGTCATTTTGCTTTGGTATAGCTTCTATGAAGTAATCCTTTTTGTCAGAAAATAGCAGGGTCATATGACAATTAAGAATGTTTCTTTATAGTTATTCTAAAGTCTTAATATTGGCATATAGGAGAATATTTCCTATTCTCCAAATAGGGAGGAGATCAGAGGGAAAGTGGAAGGATAGATATACATATAGATATAGATATTTTTAATGTATAGAGGATTCCTTGATGCTTTTACTCATAACAAGAAATTGTCCATTAACTTTCTTTACAAGTTTCATAGGATGCATAGTCAACAAAATCTTAAATTGAATCTTAATAACTATATAATTAAAAGACAATAGAAGAGGCAAGCTCACATGGCCTATACTAGTTTTAGGTTCTTCTGATTCCTGTGTTATATGATTCAAGATTTTATATGACTATAAAGCATTTTCCATTTTTCTTGCTTTCCTGGCAACATGGTTCAGCTATTTGTTATCTGTATGAGCACACAGAAGTACCCAGAACTCTGTAAAACTACGTTTGGTACTGCAAATATGAGGGAAGTGATTTAGCAATCAGTATAATTAATATAATAATGATAATAAATATACTGTATATAAAAATTATTTATATGTCTATAAATACTATAAAGATTCAGCTGAATAGTGTATTGCTCCTTTTGTTCTTTTAGTTCTCAAGTTAATCTGTATGAGGCTAAAAGCCAACAAACTAACAATAAAATAATACGAAAAAGAATTTGGATTCCTGATTATGTATCTGGGATGATACACTAACCCTGGATGATCTGACAAACTTATTTAATGAAAAAAAAAATTTCTTAGTTTAATACCTTTATTCATGTTTTCTATTTCCTGGAACCCAAATGTACATTTTAATGAATTAATGTTCTATTCAACTTTAAGAATAAAATCTATACAAAATTACTGGCGCTTTACAGAAATAAGATATTACTAGGTTTTGGATTATTTTTTTCATTTTTATAGTTTCATTGGTGCATTATAGTCTTATAGTCTCACGCCATTCCTGAATTTCTATTTAATAGTTTGAGGAAGGTGTGTGCCGTGTGCAGTAAGTGGTCTTCGTTTCTAAACTTCATATTCAGATAACTATAAATAGAAACACTGGTGAAAAATCATAGTAATAAAAACCACTAATAGAAGCGTTGAAGAAAAGATGCAACATAAAATAATAAATGTTTTCCATCACCAATTGAAATGAACAAGTGTGATTACGGTGGATACAACATTGGGTTATTTCCAATAGCAACTCATTATGAAAGATAAGTATAACTTTAACTTTCAGTAAAAATTATACACATAAAATGTATTACACATAGTCTCACAACTAGTCATTGTGTTTTACTGTTTACTATGACATTTTGTTTGAGTTCCTTACAAACTGTTAATATTTACCAGTCTATTGTACCATAAATTCTTCTGGGTAGGACTGTAGGTTAACTATAATCATCATGAGCGAACTGTTCTCTCAGTATAATTCATGAATTCAGTTCAGGTGTATGTACCTTAGGGAATCTCTGCCTTCCATAGAGTTTCCAGATGGGCAACTGAGAGTGGCCAAAAGACCTGGCCAGCGTGGTAAGACAATGTCAGAGTCACTGAGACACCAATGAGCCCTTCAGAGCAGCCTTGGTGTAGAGTGTGAAGCCACAATAGCAGAGTATGCAAGAAGCACATGGGGCTGTTCATTGTTGCCAGCACCACACCTGGACAAAGGGTTGTCTTAGGAAGGGAATAGTAATATTAAATTGAAAAGATATCTAAAAGTAATTATTGAAGTGTGCCATTCTAAATAAAATTCCCTTTCAAAATTCAAACCTAGATGTTTGAATTTAGAAAGAGTGCTATTATAATTTAGAAAAATGAATTATAGGAAAAGATTGACACCTTGTCCTCAGACTACTAAGAAACATACTTTTAACATATTCTCTTGTAAACACAAAGAATAAACATTACTTGTGGAAAAGTTTAAAGTGTCTTTTGGCATCATTTTCAGCAAAAGGCAAAGAGTCAAAATCCATGGGGAAGCTTTCTTCATCGTGCCACACCCAATAGACATCCCTCTTCCCCACTTCTTTGCAGCTCTTAACCTGAAACAATATGCCTTACTAGCTAGTGCTAATTAAATTTGAAGAAGATGATTTTCTTTCCTTAAAGTTCAGTGTGGTCATTCTTTGTTAAGTGCTAAGGAAATAGCAGTCTGATTATTTAACTCCAATAACTCATTCTGAGTTGTGATTTGCTAATAATCCTATCCAAAGTTTGTATAAAGACAGGAGGAATTAACTGGAAATTACTAATATCGAGTGCTAAAATTTACTGCAAAGCTTGTCAGAAAAACAGCTAGAACAGTATGTCATCTGAAATGTTGACAATTTATATTTCACACCTAGGAATCACAGAAGATGAAATCCATGAGACTATTGTGATGCTCCATGCTTACATTTTACTGATGGGGGGAAATCATAATTTATAATGATGGATTTCATGAATGGTAAATTAGCACTTAGTGGTGTTGTTACTGAATACACATCCATTCCTGGTCTATGAACTCAATGTGAGTCAATGCAGTTTGAAAAACCTGATACAAAATGTAATAAACAAGGTACTTACACTTCTATATTTCACGATGTATTCCAAAATAGGGGCCCCTCCATCGTCCTGTTTGGTGATACTGAGCTTAAAACTCTTCCCACTGCTTGGCTGTCCATGGATGGATGGAGGACTTGGCTCACCTAGATATGCAAGGCAACGTTTCTTTCATTTACACACATCTCACATATCTATATAAACTGCATTTTCATAAAAAGAACACCATCATGATTCCAAATATATGATGCTATCTTGGATTTACCACTTGATATTTATCTTTTATTGTGATAAAAATTTATTCTGATTCTCACTCATCCAAGAAATAACTACTTAATAAATCTAGAAGAATTGTGTCAAAATTGTGAAGCCTTAGGACCAAATATATTATTTATGCTGATGTGCAAATGCTCTGAAAATTGTACTGCATATTCAAGTGTAAAACCTTATTTCATACTTTATTGCATACTAATAGTATGCAATTCATGGCTTATTAATGTAAATGTACTTTGTAAACATTTTATAAACATTTATTAATATAAACATATTAGCACACCAAACTGTATTTATTATATATCTATCAGGAAATATAACCATTTGCAATTTATTAAATACTTTAATCAGCATTTTGTTTTCTAGATGCAAACTTTTTTTCTGTGTGTGTGAGTGTGTGTGTGTGTTTGTGTGTGTGTGTGTGTGTGTATTACTGTGGATGGAACTCAGAGGTGCTCTACCTCTAAGCTACACATCTAGTACTTTTTATTTTTTATTTTGAGACAAGATCTCTCTCAACTGCCCAGGCTAGACTCAAACATATGATCCTGCCTCAGCTTCCCAAGTAATAGGATCACAGGAGTGTAACACTATGTCTGGTCCAGATACAAATTTGAATGAAATCTGTAGTATCCAGTTCTATAGCCTTTTGCATCAATATTATATTTTCTTCTGGTTTCATCAACGTACTTGATTTTGATGCTATTCTTCACGTAGAGATGGCATTACAACAAAAGTGCTGATAAATAGAATAGGGATCTATTAAGTGCAAAACTTTTGACTCGCTGCTGTGTGTCACTGATCTGATGTGCGTGGACATCCACCAGCATGTCTATCTCTGTTTAATCTGATTCTCTAAGTATGTGGATATAAACATGGCTATGAGTTATAGATATAATAAAACAAGGATCACCTACATAAACTTTAGTTTTCCATGTTTCAGAAAATCATAAAACCCAGACTACTCAGAGGAATGCCAAGACAAACAAAGCACAATGAAGTGAAGAGTGTTGGATACCTTCAGTCTGAAAAAACTGGGAGTTTGCTTCTCAGAAATATATCTTTATTTCTAATATGGTGTTTATAACCTTAAGAAAGTAAGTAGTTTGTTTGAGAAAAGGCAGGTTATAAGCTGGGCGCAGTGGCGCACACTTGTAATCCCAGTACTTGGGAGGCGGAGACCGGAGGATCTGGGTTCTCCGCCAGCCTCAGCTACTTAGTGAGGTCCTCCGCAACTTCGTGAGACCCGGTTTCAAAATAAAGTATTAAAAAAAAATAGGGCCAGGGGTGTAGCTTGGAGGTAAAACACCCCTGGGTTCAATCTCCGGTACCACAAAAAGAAAAGAAAAGAAAAGGCAGGTTATTAAAGCACTGTGTCAATAGGATGTTGTGGTATGTAAGTAAGTAATGAAATGGTACCATATGGTAGAACTATATTGTCATAGTGAATAACAGAATTGTCATGATTGTCCAATAAAGTTAATTAAATTAGTATGCAGGTATTATGACATGACATGATCTATATGCATGAAAAAACTGTATTTTGGATAAATGAATTAAACTTGTTAAAATGTATAATAATTTATTAAAAGTATGTAATGAGATTATGAAAAGTCTATATTTTATTAAGTGGACTTTAAAGTTCAAATGGTTTGGTATAATTTCTAAATTGAAATTAAGACTTCCTATAAGTTCGTTTAATAACATTATTATAGTATTATTTGAATAATAGTATTTTAAGAAAGTTATAAAGCAGCCGGGCGTGGTGGCGCACGCTTGTAATCCCAGTACTTTGGGAGGTGAAGACCAGAGGATCCGGGTTTGAGGCCAGCCTCAGCTCTCTCTCTCTCTCTCTCTCTCTATCTCTCTATCTCTCTCTCCCTGTCTCTCTCTCTACCTAGTGAGGCCCTTCGCAACTTCGTGAGACCCGGTTCAAAATAAAGTATAAAAAAAATTAGGGCCGGGGGTGTAGCGCAGAGGTAAAACGCCCCTGAGTTCAATCCCCGGTACCGCAAAAAAAAAAAAAATTATAAAGCAGAAACTACATTTAAGCAGCAACTGTTTTACATATATATTTAAAATATATATATATATATATATATATATATTAACCTTTAGCATAAACTAAATGCTAATCTGTGATTTCATTAAATTTGGTGATTCTTTTGAAAATAAAATAAAATTTAGATTAAATGTAATATAGATTATTTTGGGGAGAATAAACTAATAAACTAAGGGGTTCCATTCATGATTACAATAGAGTACTTATATAATAATAATAATAATAATAATGATAATAATAATAATAACATAATTGTGGCATATTAAGTACTTCACATATATTATTTCATGTTGAACTTCAAAAAAGTCCTAAGTAGCAGCTAAAAACATATTTATTTTTTAAAACTCCAATGTTCCAACTTCCAAACTATTTACTGTGTGTGTGTGGGAGAGGCTGGCAACTTGACAGCAGTACACTAAGAAAATAGAAGTGTTATAATTCAAAAGGAAGAGAGAGCAAAGCAGAAATATTAAGAGGTGGTGATTTATAGCTCACTCAGATCAGTGTTTTAAAAACAAATGAAAGAAAGTGCTTAATATGTAGGAGAATAAAATAAATTGGAGAGGTCACCTAGAGTCTTATTGAAGGGATCATGTCTTGATTGTGAACTCATGTGCAGTGGCCCTGTGTGTCACCAGAGCAGAAAAATCAAAACAGAAGACACAGTTGTATGGGGAAAGGGAATGACATCTCCCAATTATTGTTCAACCTCCTAATGGGGAAAGCTTTGGGCAGTCAGTGGAGTAGGTGTGAGGTGGTGGGCCTGCAGGGGTGTGCCGGGATGGAAAGTGGGAAGGTGACGCGTCCTGTGGTCGAGGATTTTAAGCAGAGAAGGTACAGAGGGATTAAGGGAAGACTAGACAGAGGATTAGGGATTAAGATGGATGTGCTTGAAATTGTTCTGGTGAAAACAAATAATAAGGCATCAAAAAATGCAGTATCACTGGGAATGTAGAAAAGGGAATTCATCTGAAAAATTACATGAGAACCAACAGAAAACTATTGCTTAAAATTAGAGGAAGACAAGTTACTGTGGCCAAATTTGCTACCCTAATATGTATAGGCAGGTTTATGCACAAAATTTATAACATTTGTTCAGCCATATTCCCTTTTTTGATATTTAATATAAATTTATTGACTGGATCACATAAGATTGCTGATATTTAACTGTCTTGGCCTACAAAATAACAATTTCATATAGTTCAACTTAATATTATAAATAAAATTATATATAAAGCATAAACAACTATAATTTGAGCTCAAGCAGATGGATTTTCAAACTTGTTTACAGAGTTAGTTTAAACTGGAGCTGCTGTTTTTGAATATGGTTATGTCAGATTCATGCATTCTACTACACTGTAGGGCTAATCCTTAAGAAATTTAAAAATTATTTAAGCAGTTTGTTGAGGATTTATGCTTTTTTGACTTTAGTTTTAAAATATACTATATTTCTTATTTTTCTAAGTTAGAAAACAGGAGAAATTTATGATTGTACTTTTTACTTTAAAGAAATTAAAATGTTTTTTTCTATGAAACCTTGGTGCCAACCATATTCCTTAACCTTTCTTACATTTTCTAAATAATTTATTAACATAAAATAAATATAACTCTTGAAATTTATTTTACCTTCATATAAGCTCAATTGACTTATGACATCTTCAAAAATACACTTATGAGAAAAAAGGCTGCAGTAGTTATTGTTTTTTCCTTCAGCTACTGTTGGAACAAATTAATGTTTCCTTTTTCTTACACATAGGGCCTGCCTACTTACTTAATAAAATAAAGGCAAAAGTCATGTCTTATTAAAGGAACTAAATACTGGACATGTTATATAAACATTTGTTGCTGTTTCACAAAATATAGTCTGAAATCTAAAACCCAATTATTCAGACAATGAATAAGAAGCACAATTTACTGAGAGCAATTTTTACAGTATGTATTCCAGTTCACCTTTTCTTTTTTGCCTAGCTTCAAAGCAAAGTTATTTTTATAAATCTGAGATGTCACCATCTTTAATAACCATTTTAACAGACACATAATTCACCTCCCAAAGTGTCGAAATATCTCACTGCAAGTAAAAATCCCACTAAATTTGCAAGTGAAGAAATGGTAACAGAGAGTATAATAAAGATGATTACTTACGAACTGGTAATGTTTGGAAGATTTCTATTTTACTGTAGTCTCCTTGCCCTTTTCCATTTACAGCTGCAACCCTGATCTCATAAGTTGTATTTGGTTCCAGGTTGCTCAAAACAACCATTGCTAGAAGAAAAAAATACATATACTCTGTTTAGTGCAATTTAATAAGAAAAACAGATCAGCTTATTAAGATTCTGAGTGAATAATTTCACTGTAAAGCTTTCTGTGAAATAACTGAACAAAAAACAAGAAAGTCATGTTCGAAGAGAATAATTTGTGAGCAGTTTTCTGCACTTCTATTTTAGTTTTCAAATCCCAAGGAATAACTTATATAAACAACTTTAAGTTTCTTTTTGATACTTACACTCAAAATGTAGAAAATAAAGTATTTTCTTTCTCTTTTTTGTTTTGTCCAAGAATTTAAAACAAGGTAAACAAACAATTTTTCTATAGTTATTCCAAGTATTTTGTCTATTCTAAGTCAATCATTTCTCTAGAATTTAAAGGACACATGGAATTCAATATACAGAGCAACTGCTGGCCTCCCATGAGAGGTATTTCAATCATATAAAAGAAATGTCACAAAGTCAAGTCTACAGCAAAACTGGATCATTTTTTGAGAATCTCAAATCAAATCATTTTAATATTAGCTTAACACATTCTCTTTACTGTGAATTTCTTCTCAATGTATCTTAACTTTATATAAATTCAACTGACTTACAATACCTCAAAGAAGCATTATTAAGATAAAAAAAAGGTTCCAGTAGTTACTTTTCTCCTGCAACCAGTCACTGTTGTAACAGACTGACTTCGTGTTTCTTTTTTCTTACATTTAGTGTTGGTACACCACTGTACCAGATATGGAGTCAATAGGATACAAATCAGAAGGAGGAGGTACAGGGAAGGAAAGGTTATTAGAAACATCTCCTGGGACTTGTCAGGCTCAGTAATTTGACAGATAATTTTGAATGCAACTGAGTTTAAAATGTTACAAATTCCTCTGATAGAGCTAACAATTTCCAAAGTTGCCCCTCTTCTTAACTGCTTTTGCTAAAGAACAAAAAATTAACTAATGGAATTGGCAAAGTCTTGATGACAATCAAAAGGAAATCATGTCTGCTTTACACAATTATACCAAGTCAAGTGAAACTTTGATAATAGAAGAAGGTATCATCAATCATATTATAAAATATTAAATTACAAGTAATTACAACAATATTTGCCAGTTATTTGCATGACTATTGGTTTACATGAACTATGGTTGAAGATTTATATTTATTGAAAATCTCAGTATAATTTATTAATATAGTTTCCTGATAATTAACTAAATTCTAATATACATTCACTACATGATATTTTACATTTTGTTGTGTATGAAGACATTTAATTCATTTATTTTGATACTTCCTTCTGTTTCATTCTTTTCCACAATATTTATTATCATGGTGACTGTTTAGCTTTTTGCATTTGTAATTATTTAATCTTCACTGAATTATTTATTAAATGCTAGAAAATGCAAAACAAATTGCCAAATGTACTGTAGAGATATTTTCTTTGCCTGAAATATAAAATTTAAAATATATAAATTGCTTAACTCCAGATAAACATTAAAGGCCAAAACATATGGTCCATATATTAAGCAGACTTATTTTTAAATTAACAATTTATTTTAATTGACAGATAAAGTTATGCATATCTAAGAAGTATCATGTTATATTTCGTTACACATATACATTTTATAACATTCAAATCAGGATAGGCACATCTATCTCTTCAAACATTTATCATTTCTTTTTTGTAAACATTCAAAAATCTTTCTTCTAACTTTAACCAGACTTTATTTAATTCTATACAGATGTTCTAAATTCTGCAGAAAGAATAAGCTTCCAATTGTAAAATTCAGATAGATATTTCTCAATTTCTTTTTTTATGAGAAAACTGAACTTGCTTTTGAGAGTGAACCACCTTGTCAAAGCCTCAGAGTATAACACATCATGTCAGATCTAAGAGAGGGCAATTGAAAAAAAAAACCCAATGGGCACAGAATTCAATCAGTTAAAAAATTCAAGGATAAATGGGGAAAATCAGGGCTAGAATTTAATGACTTCTCACAGGTTACCACCTATAAGCTTTCTCAGAAAACCCAACCCCAGCTCATGACTGGGAATCAATGAATATATGATGTCAACTCTAGAAAAAATATAGTTAAAAATGGAGAGAAGGTGAGTGCATGGATGGATCAGGTTGTACAAATTTTGGAGAAAGACGGGGGAATGTGGCATTTAGTAGGATGAATGCTAATTAATTTGGAATTCTACTGTCCTTTTTAGGGCAGCTTCTTCTCAGTCAACATAACAAGAAAATCAAGAGTAAATTAGTGAAAATAATCCTATTTTATCAAATTAATCAGTAAAGAATATAAAGATTAAATATTTTATCAAATTAATCAGTAAATAAGCATAAATAAGATTAAAAACAAAGTACTACTATTCTACAGAGATTAAAACTCTATGAAGGTGTATTCGTTCTTCAAGACTTATAACAAAAATAGGACTTTGGACATTGAATATGGTACCATGGGGCAGTGTTCATCTTTATTCTAATGGAGCATGACATGATGTAGCATGGAGACACTATGAGAGAACTGTGCATGGACCAGCCTTACTGCTATAATCCGAGAAGTAAGACACAGTATTGATGCATGATTTAGACACATGAAAGAAGGTGTGGGCATGACTTGATGTGGCATGGAGACATTTTGAGAGAACTGTGCATGAACTAGCCTTACTTCTATAATCTGAGAAGTAAGACACAGTACTGATGCATGATTTAGACTCAAGAAAGAAGGTGTGGGGTTCTTGGACTGGCAGCACCACTGCTTGGGATCCAACCCAGTCTGTGGCCAAGTTGGTCTCTCAACTTCTAAATAAAGATTTTTCTGGTAAGTACCACAGAGAAAAAAGTATAAAAGTAAATTGAAAGAAACTATAATTAAAATGATTTTGTTTGGTGAAATAATCACTACCATGCATCAATTTACCTATGAAAATGTGGATAACATCTTCAAAATAACAGAAAGTGCGAAAGTTATTCATTCTCAGAATATTTTGCATTATTCCGATAGTACAAAATAACAGAGAGTACAAATGTTATTCTTCTTTGACCATGTGTTTAATGGCTGGATACTATGCATTCCTGGCAAAAATAGTCCTAGTAATATTCACTTACAAATATTGATAGACATCTATACAGATAATTTATGTAGATTGTATACTCTTTTAGAATATATGACACAAATATGATAAGCCATAATATGACTCCCCATATTTTGTGATTAAAAGAAAATGATGCAACTGCAAGCCTCATTTTAAGACTATGCAGTAGACTGTAACATGGCCACATCATTTTAAGACTATGCAGTGGACTGCAACATGGCCACTTTCATTAGCGGAACTGGTAATGCTCATATTGAATGATTTGTCCTGGTAACAGTTAAACAAGAAAAGCAAGAGAATTTGAAGCATACAATTTTAATTGCAAATAAAATTTCTCACAAATAAGAAGTGTGGAGATCAAATACTAGATTTGCTATTTTCATTGTTAGGTTAAAAACAGATAATAGAGTTATCAAAGTGTCAGATCATAACTAATCAAAGGAAAATTGAGTTTGGTAGTTTCATTAAATAATAAAAACAATACCTCACCTCGTCAAAACAACAATTCCACATTTTACTTGAATTATCTGCCTATCTCATGCAAAAGCTCTTTCCAGACTGTCTCCTTCCTCTAATATTTCATAGAGACTGCTAAAATTCTTGAGTGTCCCTCTACCTATGTAAGGGGAAACCTACTTATTTAATTACATCATGATTAATTCAGAGTGAATCGGAATCTTTCCTCATATCCTGTTCTCATTGCCAAGGCTCCCCAATTTACTAAGTTTCACATCAAAACATTTTGAAGGGGAGAGGAGCAAAGAGGGTAAAAATAAGGTCTAAACTGAATTACAACATTGGGCTAAAACACTTAATGTTCAGATGAATAAGGGAGAACTTATAGATGATCTTCAAAATTATAGGGGAAAGGCAAGAAAGTAACCCTATTGGTGCAAGTTTTACAAAGTTCATGTACAAGAAGTAAGTCTGTTTTTGAGTTCTGACTATAAAGGTTTCGGTACAATAACCTTTATATGAGGCTTATTAACATTCTGGGAAAATAAAGATTATTGTGTGAAATAGAAAGACTGTGTGAATGGACCAAATTAAAGAGAGGAAAAGGAAAAGATCTGGGGGAGGCAGAGCCTGGATGTGTAATTTGGCTTGCCTTTCTTAAATAAGAGGATGTATACATTAAACCATCTGTAATTTACTGGCATATTACCAAACATAGGGTTTCTGAACACCCAAGGTAGGGCCTGAAAGCAAACTACCACTTGAAAAGCAAAAGGCAGTGCACACTGTAATAGAATTGTACCTTGAATTATGAAGTTAGTTAATGGAAGACTTTTGTCCCTAAATGTGCCTGTACAATAGAACAATAGAACTACAAACTGAGGAGTGGGATGGGTTCTTTCCCTATAATTTATGGGAAATTCAAACTCGGAAATTAGGTGAAAGTGGGACTAGATTATAAACTAAAAGTTCTGTAAGGACAAATGGTATAAGTTAATATATATTATAGCTGTATTAAGTCAGCATGATTTGGAAGTCATAATGCAATTCTTCTGAAAATTATAAATAATCATGAGGTTTCTTTTTTGTTATGGTAACAGTGATGGGTTCTACAAAGAATTTAGTTTCACTTGCTAATTTACTGTTTCTCCCAAGTTTAAATATTTAAATTGCATAAATAAGCTTTAGCTATACATGCAAAATGTATATTAAAATAATTACATTTAAGCTGGCAAATGACAGGGAAACAAACTCTTGCATTGTTTTATAAGTGTGGAAATAATGCTAGAGAGAAAAAATATAAATCGTATTTTCCTCTAATAAAGCAATCAGACTGTACTAAAAGGAGCTAACCAAAATAAATTTTTGTTTGTTTAGACAATGTATTATGCATCTTTCCCCTTTGACGGTCAAGAGAAGCAGTGGCTACAGGATATTTACAACCATTAGAGCAAAAGAAATTACATATGTGGTAACTAATAGGCTGAGCAAGATGCTATCGTGGGATTAAATTTATCCGTGTTCTCTTCTATTTCTTAAATCCTGGATCTCTCCATGGGGCTTTCCTGCCATTCTATGTAAGCAGAAGAGGTCTCCCTCAAAGTTGAGCTGTTGTATCACTCACCTAAGTCCAACTGTTCATGTTGCCAAAAACTACAAAACAATTCCGATAGCTATAAGAAATCACAAAGCTTAACTGGGATAGAACTGATCATTGAAATTATGCTGCTCTTAATCTCTTCAAATAGATCTGAAAATTCAGAGAAGTTTCTAAAGTTTTCAAGCTAAGACTGAGTCTTTGCTCCATGAACAATTAAAACAAGCCCAAACAGCTTTTTTTTTGTTTTGTTTTTCGGTACTGGGAATTGAACCCAGGGGCATTCTACCTCTGAGCTACATCCCTAGCCCTATTTCTTTTTTTATTCTTTATTTTGAAACAGAGTCTCACTAAGTTGAAGAGGGCCTCACTAAGTAGCTGAGGCTGGCCGCGAACTCAGATCCTCCAGTCTCAGCCTCCCAAGTACTGGGATTACAAGCATGTGCCACCAGGCCAGGCTTCCAAACAGCTTTTTAACATTTAATTCTTGAGAGAATTGCCTCCCTTCTCCAAAAATTTGCAATAAGTTTGAGTAATAGTCAAAGAATTATGTACTGATTCTATCCATAATGAATTTTTCAATACTTTGACTCAAAATACATATGTAAAAATGACCTCAGAAATAATTTCATTGCTAATTGAAAGTGTCTTAAGTTTTCTTTAAAATATTATGCGTGTAATTATTTCAGTTCAAGATTTTTCATTTACTTTTGAAACTTAAATTTGCATTTTTTGTGCAAATTATAGTATGTTTAAAACTTCTAGTAGTTTTACAAGAATTTAATGTCACCTTCTTTTTTTTTTTTTTTTGCGGTACTGGGGATTGAACCCAGGGGCGTTCTACCTCCGCGCTACACCCCCGGCCCTATTTTTTATACTTTATTTTGAAACCGGGTCTCATGAAGTTGCAGAGGGCCTCACTAAGTAGAAAGAGAGAGAGAGACAGAGAGAGACAGAGAGAGAGCTGAGGCTGGCCGCGAACCCAGATCCTCCGGTCTCCACCTCCCAAAGTACTGGGATTACAAGCGTGCGCCACCACGCCCGGCTTG
>PVJS01036413.1:0-20470 GCA_004027185.1 Glis glis
ATGTTAAAACAAAACTATAATGCTCTTGACCAAAGTGGTTAGTGACATCTGTTGGGGTTTTCTCTCTTTGGCATTTGTAATTTGTTTCCAGAAGCAGCCAGCTGAAATATCAGTATTGATTTTCTTTTTCCTTTATTTGATACACTAAGCGTGCCTCTTGACTAATGGTTCACAAGCCATTGGGACATCTTCATTTACTCTGCTTTGTTTCTGAGCTGCATTTTGATAATGGTTGACTTAATACTGGGCATTGACATGTTTATCTGCAGTTAATGGAACTTCTCATTTAGTCTTGAGCAGTAGCTGAAGGATATCAGATTTATTAGGATTAGCAAGAAGAATTGTCTTCACATTTTATTTCCTTTCAAGGTAGTAAAATGGGCGATCTGAAGAGGTATTCTGGTAAAGCCTTAAACTATTCCATAAGGAAAGCAGCAACATTCAACATCATAATATAAAAAGGGACACAGAACACATGGAGAGGTAGAGTAGCAAAAACAAAATGTGGGTTTTAAAATTACATTGTATGTTCATCACTATTCATTTCTATTTGAAGTACTTATACATCCTAAAAATTAAGCATGACAGCTTTTTCCACTAGGGAAAATTAAATTGCTTCTTTATGTAAAAAACTATTTTCTCCACCAACAATGCTATGATCATGTTGTCAGGTTAATCATGTAGATAAGCAAATATAGAGAGCTAGGTCCCATAGTCATATCATCTAATTAGCTGGTTGAGGAAAACAACTAAATGAGAGTATTAATATTCTATTCTTTTTATGTCTTCCTTTCCAGAAATATGATTCCAATATTAAGAATAATAACTCACACTGCAGACTTGCTTTATGCTAGATTCAGTTTAAACCTTTTACATACATTCACTTAATCCATATAGCAATTTTATAATATGTGGACCACAACTTAACAGTATGGGTACATTCATAACAACAATGAACAAATACAAAGAAAGCAAGATTAAATACATTTCCCAAACACCCAGCTATGGATTTTCAGAGGTAGAATTTGAATATCTTTTTACATAATAGGCTTTTTATTAGAATTGGTTAGCCTGCAACTTAGAGATCTAGAGACAGAAAAATAAGTTTTTCTCATTTATATTAGGACTAACTTGTTAAATAAAAAATGTAACTACATTTTTGCTCTTATCTTGTGTCGACCTGCTTTGTTCATTAAACTCCAGCCTTCCTTTGATTTTTCATACATAACAATCTCAACTGCACTTAAGAGCAATTGCCCTAGTTCCACACTCTTCATGGAGAGCTGTAGCCCTTAATATTTACAGGGTGCCCTTGTATGGCACATCTTAACACTAATCTCTGCTTAAATCAGAAAAGCTTCCCCTGACCTCCTTTTCTAAACTATAATTTCCCTAGCCATCATTCTCTCACCTTATTCTCTACATTTTTGTCTTTACCAGAGCCAATACTATCTCCATTTCTCTTATCTATTTAATCATACGGAGTCAAATAAGGCCCACCATAGCAAAGAATTGTTGATTTTATTCATGGCTGTATCCCCTGGACTTGGAAAAGTATTTGGCACATACGAAAAGTATTTGGCACATACAAATATTTATTGACAAGTTTAAAAGATTGTATAGTCAGATATGCCATAAAAAGCTCAGGATATCATCCAAGGGGAAATACGAAGCCTCCTAGCAATGTAGCCATTCACCAACCTAAGGAATAGCTAGGGCCCACAGTCAGTGTGTTTGTCTTAATTCAATGGGCCTCAGGATTCTCACATTAGAAGAAAGAGATGATATATTTAATGTATGTGCCTGATCCTGAGATATGGTTCCAAACTTGAAACCAAAATTGGGTGTATGGTTTTCAGGCTTTCTTTCTCTGAGCCTTGAAAATCTGATTAGTATACCAAATAATCTAGGATAGTTACAATAATTTGTTTCCATTCCTCCTACTGCCAACCTCTTAGTAGGGTATTAAGTATTGAAGTACCACTGCTGATCATAAAACCAGAGTAGAGCCTTGAAGTCTTATGTTATTGGTTCTGATGATGACTGCTTTGACTGAATTTCACATACTGCTTTTCTTCTTGATATTTAAATATTGCTGTACACCAGGAATCCATAGCTGATCTCCTCTCTTTCTTTATATATATTATCTCAATACTATTTCCTGATCCTGTACATTTAAAAACCACCCATGAATGTCTGCCAACCTCTTTTTGTCCCAGATCCCTTACCATCACGTCAGACTCATGTATAGGAATCTGCGCTCGTGTTCACTGAGAGAAACTGAATATCAAACCTAATTTTGTTTTTCTAGGCCCTTTACCATCTCTCGCTCTGATAACTCCAGGTCCCTCAAGCTTGATTTAGAAAATATAAATGTTATCGGCATGTTTATAAACTCTATTTCCAAAGTATTTCTCATATCCAACCACTTCTCACTACTTCCATTGGTATACTCAAGGTTCAAACAATTGCAATTGCTCTCTTGGAGTAATAAAACACCCTTCCCAACATTTCTCTCAACTGAGATTTCCAGAGTGAGGTCTACCCTGACCTCCACAGCTGGATGTAGATTCTTACACATCATGAACCTTTTTAGTTTTATTTGCTTACTTTATTTACTTCAAAGAAACAATCCCTGGCAGTATTTCTATCATAATTACACTTGTTTATTATCTATCTACGCAAAGGAATATAAAATCCTGGCATGGTGGGACATGTCTGTAATCCCAGTATTTGGGAAGCTGAGATAGGAGGATCACAGGTACAAGGTCAGCCTCAGCAATTTAGTGAGCCCCTGTTTCAAAATAAAAAATCAAACGGGCTGGGGATTTAGTGTGAAAGCAGAATGCCCCTGGGTTAAATCCTTAGTACAAAAGAAAAGAAAAGAGTTAAAGGAATATGAGCTTCTAGATGACCTTTTTGAGATAAATACCAGAACCTAGATTAGCCACTGATGGATAATAATTCTTAAACATTATTTGTTGAATATATGTATGAAGATATATTATATTCAAACATCCAATTCTTCAAGATAAGATACAATACACCAAGCTTCTTCATATAAGTAGAAACACACCAATGAAATTTGTCCCTAACCATCAATCAATCCCTCATGTGTCTTCAGGCTCTCTGAACTTGGGAGGATCATTTTGATTCATGATAAGACACTGACAACCCAACCTCTTCCCAACTTTACCACACATTTTGGTAAAAGTGCATCCATTTGTTCATTTAATGTGGTTGAAAAACCATGCTAAGATTTAAAAAAGAGAACAAGTCAGGAGTACTGGAACATGTCTATAATCCCAGTACTAGGGAGGCTGTGACGGGAGGATTGCAGGTTTGAGGCCATCCTCGGCAATTTAGCAAGACCCTATATTCAAAATTTAAAAAGATAAATAAAAACAGTAGAATGTCCTTGGGTTCAATTCCCAGTACCTAAAATAGTTTTAAAAAGAACAATATAGAATATTTGCCTATAAGTTTTATCATCTTTGAATAGGATGGTCTTTGATTTTAGTAGGTTGATTATTAAAATAAACGTACACACACATATATATATACATACATGCATAACTATATAATAGAGACCAATATAAAAATAATGAGATCTAGATTGCCATCTACATACCCCCAAGCATTGTTTAATTATTTAAAATTGTGACATAGCATAAAAATTCTGGTGAAAAAATCATATTATTAAAGATTCAAGAACATTCTAGAGAAATTAAGAATATTGGCAGAAAATATGCTATGATCCTGTTTAAACCTTTTCACTGGGTGGTTTTTAAGGGCTCAGATATAAAAGCAACATCCTATTTCACAAACTTTTATCCCTACTTTTAGTGTAGCCACCCTTGCACGATTAAGACTGATGGATTATCTGCAGAAAAGGGATTTACTGTATGAAGCCAAGGAACTTGTATTCTTTCTTTCAGTGCTTTTGGGAGCTCTCTTGTAAAACTTTACAAATCCCTTTCTATGTAGTTCAAATAGAAAAGAGTGCCAGACTGTAGCATTTCTTAATATCTGATCTCCCCATAAACAGAATGGTTATACAGGGCTAATCTTTCAATTCTGAGTTATGTGCAGAGAGATAGAAAGAATCCTAAGGTCATTATGTAGATGAAACAACCCTCTCTTTTAGCCCCATAGAGCTATATTCTGACAAGCCCATCCATACATAGGCGGGAAATAGGCCCCTGAGGAGACTCATTTCACATGTTGCTAAGTTACTAACTAGTTAAAGAAAACTAGATGCACAGGAAAGATTTTAAAATGGCTTTTATGTTGTATCATATGTAATATGCATCTATGACTCATATAATGGCTGTGGCTATTTCAAGTTACTTCGGAATGTTAGACACTTGTGGAATATCAACAAAGATAAATGAAAGAAGACATGAAGCATTGGCATTGTGTTGCACTCAGTAGCTTGAAATCACAAGCATCATTTATGAAGGCCTTATTCCTTTTGTTTGCCTGTTTTTGTTAAGCCCAAATTAGAATGTGATACAGCCCAAACATCAGGCTGTACACTTTCTACACTATAGAAAGGAAAGAATCTCTGGTACTTCATATAAATGTTAAGAAAGTGGATTATCCTTCCATGACTTCTGAGTCCATCCAAATCTGGTGTTCCTCCATAAAAAGCTAAAATTAGGGCCCTCCTATCTTTACTTGGATTTTGCTTTGCTTCGTTTTTTCCCCTTAGATACACATTTTATATTTTATTTTTAATTTTAGATAAGAGTTTTCAATAAAAAATTATACAAGATTCTGAAAATCATGCTTGTTTATTCTTTCAATTAATCTGCATTGTGGAATTTGAGTTGTGATATACTCTTGCATGCCACATAATCTGCTGGGCATTGTAGTAGAGCAAAGAAGAAAACACAAATCCCTCTTCTCATGGAGCCTACATTCCAGTGGAGGCAACACTCAGTACATGAAATAAACAAGTATACAGTGCATTAGTGATAAATAGTGAGGACAAAATAAAGTGAAATAGGGCAGATGTATAGGGAATAACAGAGTTGAATAACACACTGTTAGGGAGTATGGATAAGGAAGCTTGAAATAAAGATGTAATCTCAGTACTTGGGAGGCTGAGACAGGAGGATAACAGGTTTTAGACCAGCCTCAGCAACTTAATGAGACTTTCAGCAACCTAGCAAGACCCTGTTTCAAAAAATAAAAAAAAATAAATAGGGCTAGGGGTGTAGCTCAGAGGTAGAATGCCTTTGGGTTCAATCTCCAGTAAAACACAGACACACAGACACAGACACACACATACACATACACACACACACACACACACACACACACACGAAGAAAAATGTCTTTGAATAAAGATAATAACAGAGAGGTAATGTAGGATACATCATGCAGTTCTGTATGGGTCATTTTAAGGACTTTGTCTTTTACTTGGGAATGCTGGGAAGTTATGGGGTAAATTTGAACTGAATGATGACACAAAAGTGACACATATTAAACTAGATATTCTAGACTTTTAAGTTGAGAATACATTGAAAAGGAAGACCAGAAGCAGGAGACTGTTTTGGAGGCTGATGTAATAAACCAGGCAAGAGATTGGAGTGATATAAATTAGAATGGTAGCAGAGAGGTAGTGAAAATATTCATCCTTGGTGTATTTTGAAGGTTGAGAAGACAAGTTTTACTGACCGATAGAAAGGGTAATATGAGAGAATGAAGGAAAGTGGGAAAAAAAGAAGTGGAAGAAGTGAATCAACAACCAAAGATGACTCCTTGACTTTTTGCCTCAGTGATAAGGAGAATGGAATTTCTAGTTGGGAGATAAGAAGGAGAGGGAGGGCAGCTGACAGAAGCTCAATTTGGGATGTACTCAGTATAAAATACCTATCACATTCTAAATGTAGATGTCAAGTACATAGACATGAAAGTCTGAAGCTCTGAGGAGGGGTTCAGTAGGAGATATACTTTGGCAATCACCAGTGGACATACAGATAGCATTTACAACTGTGACTCTGGATTCGATCTTTAAAAGAGGTGGTAAGTTGAGGAGAGACCCATGGTGGAACATCCTCAAGCACTCATATCTACTAATGCTGGAAAGGAAAGAAGAAGGTAACAAAGAAGACTGAGATAGAGTTGGGAAAGATGTTGGAGGAAAATCAGAAGGCAAGTGAAGGACGGACGTACATAAAGGAAAAGTCGGCAAGCTATGTCAAGTAAGATGGTGACTGAGAAAAGGCTTTCAGTTCAATCTAAGATGAGATCTGACTTAGCAATAGTGAGATCACTGGGTTTCTTGACAGGAGCAAGTGTGCTGGAGTGGTAGGGCAAACCCCGACTGGAGGTTCAGGAAAGAATGGAGATACATAGTATGGAAACAGCGATGTACCACTCTTCGGGGGTTTGGCTGAAAATAACAGTAGAAGAAGATATGGGTTTTAAAGCAGTATATTTTGTTCATATAAGATGTGGGGAAAGTATTATAGTTGAAGACCAAAGGGTCATTTCCTATGTATGTATATATGCACATATTTTTGATAAGGATGTCACCACCCTCCAATCTAAGCCAAAAATATTTATCCATTTCCATATTCACCATACTTCTTAAAGTTTGCCTTTCTCACTCTATCACATTTCCTTTCCTATTTTCATAGGATCTTTCCCTTTGCCACTTACAGATGCAACATAAAAAACTTTGTTGTTTAAGTATTATTCAGCCTTAAAGTAGGAAATCCTGTCATATGTGACAATATGGATGGAACTGGAGGTCATTATGTTAGATGGAATAAGCCAAACACAGAAAGACAAGTACCATATGATGTTGCCAATACGTGAAATCTTGAAGAGCTGGTCTCATAGAAGTTGAGAGTAGGATGGTGATTACCAGATTCTGGGAAGGGTAGAGGCAGGGAAGGATGGGGAAAGATTGATCAGTGGGTACTAAGTTATACTTAGATAGGAGCAAGAAGATACGGTGTATTATGGCACAGCAGGGTGACTACAGATAACAAGAATGTACTGTATATTTCAAAAAGCCAGAAGCAAGGATTTTAAAAGTTTTCACCATAAATAAATGATAAATGTTTGAGGAGATAGATATGTTTAACCTGATTTAACATTACCTAATGTATACATGTGTCTAAATATCACATGGTACCCCATTAATAAGTATAACTTTTGGTATTATATATCACATAAAAAGGTAATTTTAAAATAATCCTCATTGTCAGACTTCTGTTGCAGGTCAACTTGTAAGGATAAGTGAAGGGAACACTGAATAAATGCAACTTTTTCTTTTAGTCAGGAAGTGACTAAAATTTTGAAGCAATGCTAAGGTATTCCTGCTATAGAGAGCTATTTACATTTGGAACATTCTTATCCATGCTTTTCATTGTGAGTTTATATGCTTTTTAAATAGCTAAATGATTTGTATTAAAAATAGCAAACATTCATTAAACATTTACTCTGTAGCAGGCAGTATTCCAAAAATTTTATACATACTCTATTGTGCTCATTCATGGCTTTTTCATTTGTTTGTGATAGCACCATCTTTTCCTTAGAGAACTAATTTGTTTAGGTGGGTAATATGATATTATAACATGGATGCACTTATACCATGCTGTGGGCACTCAATACACATTAATTCCTTGTCCCCTTATTTATTCTGTTGCAGACTGAAATTCAGCAAGAACTGCAGGAGGGTGAAAACTGAGACTTCCCCTTTTGAAAGCAAAACACTATTATTACAGCCTAGAATGGTAAGAACCTGATAGAAAGCAAATTTGGAAACAAAGAAAATTCTATTTTAGCTTAAACTACAATTCTGTTTCCATAAGTATGACTGCTTCTGGTTTCAGAAGTGGATCAAAGTGAATGCAGGTTTGTGACTACTCTTCATAGAAGGCATGGCTTCATATTCATAAACAAAAGCCAAAAGCCAAACCTACAATGTGGGTATAATACAAACTATATCTGTTATTCCTTCATTTTATCAGCTGAGGTCACTGGTTTCAAATTTTAGTAGATATCACTATGACCTAATCCTTGAGCCCAGCACTATAGTTTCTGATTCAGTATAACTGGGTTTGGGGGTCCAAGTGTTTGCATTTCTGAAAAGTTCCAAGATGCTACTATGCTGCTGGTTTGGTACCACAATCTCAGACACACTGGCTTTGATGATATACATAGAATTTAGATTAATAGCTATTGTGTCTATGTTTTGCTTACACAAGAATACACTATCAAGGTAGGCATGGTGGCATACTCCTATAATCCCAGTACTTGGGAGGATGAGAAAGGAGGATTGCAGGTTCAAGGTCAGCCTCAGCAACTTAGTAAGACCCTCAACAATTTAGTAATATCCTGTTTCAAAATAAAAAAATAAAATTGGACTGGGGGTGTAGCTTGGAGGTAGAATGCCCCTGGGTTGAATCCCCAGTACCAGAAAAACAAAACAAAACAAAGTGCTATTGATCAGACTTAACCCAAGTGCTCCAGTGCTCATGATATACACCACCTGGACAACTTGAATCAGGTACTGTGGGAAAGCAAATGATTTGTGTACACAGTCTTCTTCCTGAAGAAGCCTTCAGGTTCAAGGACAAAAATCTCTTTCAGAAATAGATGAGGAATAAACACAAACCACAAATGGAAGCTGACATGTACAAGTCAGTGTGTTATGTTCCGTGAATTCGCTGAGCATTATGGAAGCATAACTCAGAGGCAACCAGCCCACTCCAGGAGGTCAAGAAAGGGATCAAGAATGACAAAACTTGAAATGAGCTTTGGAGACTGTAGGATAGATAGGGCCCTAGAACTTAATACTGTTCCTGATGAATGCCTGCACTTACTAGCAAAGAAAACTAGGTCAGAGAGTATAAATGGGAATCATAAAAAACAAACAGACAAACAAAAATTCCCATTGCTAGAAAATATAGCTCAGAGTGTATTTCCTATTAGTCTATGGCAGGCTGCAGTAGTCACCGTTTGGACCTATGTTAGTCTATTTGCCTTCAGATTTTTCTTATCACAGTGTATCTTTTTTTATTCACACCCTTTCCAATAGAGGTTGATATGTAATAGGCATTCAAAAAAAATCTTCCATAAATGAAGAAATGGAAGAAAGGATATTAAAAATTATACCCTTTAATAGAATATTTGTTTTATAACAATTTACAAATCAAAACAACAAAAACAAGGAAATATAACTATAAATGCACTTCAAATTTGCATCAATTTCTTCTTCTTTTACATTTATTCCAACTGGTAAATGAGATGTGCAGGAAAAATTTTGGTCACTGTTCAGGGTATCTTTTAATTATAATTTTAGGATTCGAATATGTTTGTCAAATTTCTTGTGTTCTACTATTGAAAAGAATACCCACTTGCTTCAAATTCTATTATTTTAAAGATAGTATAGCTTGTCATTTTTGTGGTAGTGTATCTGCACTAATTTTCATTTAAAATGATGAGCTAAACATATCATCAGTGTATCGAGAATTCATTTCCACAGAAAACTATCTATGCGTGCATCTGGCCATGAATGCATTTACTAATTGTATCATCAATTCTAAGGCCAAAGCACAAATAGAGACTGTTAGATGCCATTTGTAAAGAGTGGCATAGTATCATATAAAATGATAAGATTATGCTGCTGTCAAGCAATATAGAATTGGCCATCACTTGTTTGAGCTTATAAATTGCCCATATCTTTCGCTGATGTTGTAGAATGGTATCATCTATACCAATTTCTATAGAAACTTCTTTTTTTTAATTTTGTGGTGCATTGTAATCATACATCTTGAGGTTTAGAGTGGTAGAAGTATACATGCACATATCAATCATTTATTGTAACTTCTTCTAGAATTAACTTTTAGGATATCCAAGCTTTCCTTCTATTAGGAAATCCCATGTGTAACTGCAACAGCAAGACAATTTTAAACAGCAGTAGCAATTCGAGTTTCAAGTTATGCACTCTCCTTAACTGAATGGTACAGATGTGTGCCCCACAGTAGTGTTAATCTGTTTATTGCTTTAGTAAATCCTCAAGTATTTGCCCAACTACCATAAGTCTTCCGAGAAGACAAGTTCCTACAAAGACTGTGCATGTTTAATAAGTGAAGCAATCAAAATGAAATAATTTGTAACTGTTAAATTTTAACAGATGTTACCTAAATAATCAAACAAATAACACAAAAATTAGTTGAATAGAAAATCCACTAACCATTAGGACATCCATGTTCTCCTCTCAGCCAGGCCTCACACTGGGCATAAACTTTAGGTGAAGAACAATTTCCATGTTTTTCCACTCTGAGAGTACCTGTTTCAGCACCTCACAGAAATCAATGTGGAGATTTTCAAATCAGGAAGTATTCAATAGTTCAACAAATATCTACTTAGCACCTACTATTTGCTGGTCACTGGAAAGTCAAGAGTAAATGAAAGAGAATGTTCTTAGTCTCATGAAGATGTATGGAGTATTCCTATATAAGGCCAATTGGAAAAAATCACCAATATATAAATAAAATAGCTGCAGAATGTCATTAGCACTCTAAGACAAAATTTAAGTCACCTGTGAGGAGGTGGGGAGGAAGGGAAGACAAAGGAGTCTTTCTGAAGAGAGACACTAAAGATCTAGGAGAAGATTTCCGATCGAGAGAAACAAATAGAAAATTCTTGAGGTAAGGTGAGAGAGAGAGAGAGAGAGAGAGAGAGAGAGAGAGAGAGAGAGAGAAACGGAGAAAGAAACAGAGAGAGAAACAGAGAGAGAAACAGAGAAACAGAGAGGAACAGAGAGACAGATGAACAAAGTTCAAGCATAATGGCCAGGAGACAAGAGAGAGAACAGGAGCAGGTAAGGCCGGAATGAAAGTCAGAATATGCACATACACCATCTTTTGGTCAGAGTTAAAATAATTTCAAGGTTCCTTCAATGGGAAATTCTATGGGCTTGGAAAAAGGACTTCCACAAGCCAGGTGTGGTGGCACACACTTGTAATCCCAGTACTTGGGAGGCTGAGACAGGAGGATTGCAGGTTCGCAGCCAGCCTCAGCAACTTAGTGAGAACATATGTAACTTAGTGAGACCCTGTTTCAAAATAAAGAATAAAACAGGGCTGGGGGTGTTGCTTGGAGGTAGAATGTCCCTGGGTTCAATCCCTAGTACCACAAAAAAAAAAAAAGAAAAAGGACTTCCCTATTGTGATTTATGCTTCAGAAAAAAAAATACAGTGCTTATGCTTGACTTCCATGCAGAGACTGGCACTTGGGGAGAGAAGAGTACAAGTGAGTAGATGAGAAAGTATTAGTCTTCAGGTGGGAGGTGTTGTGGTTTGGGTAAGTGTGGTAGCAGAGGACAGAGTAAAACAGGGACAGATTGGGAACCCATTTTAGAGATAAAACCAATGATTGCTCCTCAGAGTACTTATGTGAGTCAAATGAAAATGTGCGGATTCTCAAGATTCTAATCCCCCGCAGCCACAGTTATAAAATCACCTCTATTCAAACAAAGGGAATGTTTGTATTTGAATGTACGAAGTTGGGAAGTACATATTTTAAACATTCTCTAGGCCCACAGGGTCCGACATTCAACTTCTCAGGATACTGATTACGTATTCTGGTTTGGTAAATCCAACACTATACTTCAGTTGATCTTATGAAGGGCTCCTACACTTTAATTCATTTCATCCTCCACCCTCCAGAAATGTCAAGTGTCACCAAGTGCCATGAACCATATAAGTAAAATCATTATTATGTAGCAAACCTTTCCTAAAAAGGCAAAACAGAATCACCTCATTATCAAAGAGCATCTCCTGGTTTAAAAAATTATAGAGCTGGGCGTGGTGGCGTATGCTGGTAATCCCAGTACTTGGGAGGCTGAGACAAGAGGACTGCAGGTTCGGGGCCAGCCTCAGATACTTAGTGAGGCTCTCCACAACTTAGCGAGATCCTGTTTCCAAATAGAGAATAAAAAATAGAGCTGGGGATGTAGCTTAGAGGTAGAATGCCCCTGGGTTCAATTCCCAGTACTGCAAAAAAAAAATTATATAAATACTGACACGATGAAAGAGAGTTGTAAGTATTTGAAAAGTTAAACATAAAAGAACATTTTAGAAATAATGATATGTGAGAAACACTAAAAAGGAAAATTAGTCTGATTTCTCAGGTATATGAAGGCCTCTTTATAGAGGACACTGGACATTCTGTTTCTACTTTATAGAGAAAAATATGCATTATTTGAAATTATTTAAAACTAAAAGTAAAATTTTATTTGTTGATTTTGGATTATTACATGATTTGGGGATCTAGGAAACTATTTATGATCATACTTCTCAAGGACAAATTCAACAAAATGATTCATATATATGGGGCAGCATGATTTAGGGAAGAAGAGTATTGACTCTCAGACTGAAGTAGGGTTCAAATCCCAGCTCTGTCACTTATGAACTGTGTCACTTCCAGCCAGTCCCTTAACCTCTCTGAGTTTCCTTTATTCCTCAACAAACAGGGGTATTATGATGCTCAAGAGTTTGCTTATGTACAATCCTCAATATATAATTAGCACTAAAAGTTAACTATTATTATTTATAACACACATAAATTATAGACAAAAAGGCAACAGAAAATAATTTTAACAAATTTAATTTAGTCAATATGAGATGTATACTATGGTTTTGAAAGCCCTTCTTTTAGAACTACTTATATTTCAAGGTTTTTGTTTTTCTGAAAAATTGTCACCTATGCATGCTAAGAGCACTACTATACCTAGGCTCAAATAAAATAGAAGTGAATGACTTTGTCATTATTAAATATAAAATGTATGTGACTGTAAAATACATTGCATAAGGATATAAAAGCATTTTGGTGATTGACTATTGGCTCAGTAATACACACATCAAATGTAAGTTTATTTCCATTAAGAAGGACTTTATGGCATACATGTTGGGAAAAAAACATACCAAGCATTTGTTACAAGCTGATGTACTTGCTGTCGGATTTTATTTTAAACTTGCATAGCGCTCTTGAGTTCCTCAGCTTTATCATCTTACTGAAATCATATCAACATGTTCCACGGCTATTAATCAACATTCTGTAAGTGAAGATGGATTTCTCAAAATAAATTTTTTAAAACTATGGCTGGAGAACAGGAAAATATGTAATGATGCCTTCTATCCTTAGGAATAAATCACCGTTTACTTCTTTTGTGTGCGCTAAGCAATAAATTTCATAGTCAAAAACTAAGGAAGACAGTAGAAGCTCCATGAGCCATTCTCTAGGCTCAACCCGTCCTAGTGAAGGGCTCATTCTTTAGGAATGATTCATAGGACAACTAGAAACCAACAGACGAAATCTGCTTCTTTTCAAATCTGGCCTCCAGTGCAACATTAGAAACAGCACAACTCAGCACTTGTTGGGTCTGATCACATTGTCATTGTTTTGGTGGACTAGAATAATTTGCATATTCTACAGAATAAAAATAGACACAATGAGAAAAGCAAGCTAAATCATCTTGTTAGATATTATATATAAATTAGAGTCTTAGCCAAGTGAACTTAATCAAAAATTTCTAAAACTTGCAAATTATGATTTATTGCCTTCTTCTTTGCAACAAAAGTAGATGGATTACTTAGAACAGTCTCTTTCTATAAATTGAAAGCTCCATTGCAAATATTGTAGAAAACTATTTTGAAGTTAGCACAGGCTTTTCTTAAATGAAAATGTCTCATAAAAGTAGCATTACCTATATGAACGCACATGCAGAGGCTCCCTTTGTAATATGCTCTAGTTTATGTCATCGTTTGAAAAAATGGTATTTACTTATTTGTTTTTGTACTTTTGTTGTTGCACTGTAATTATGCATCTTAATGAGGGTCAAGGTCATACAAACAAACATGTGCACAGGCTGTTCATGTTTCCTTCAGGCCCCACCCTGCTACCCACCCCTCCCTGTAAATAACAGTGAAATTGGTAGTGATACCTTCATACATGAGCATAGCACAATTTGAATGTTTTCTTTCTTTAGTTCTTCCTTTTCTCCTTCCCACCTCTCTCCCCCTATCTCTTTCTACTATCCCATTCTCCTCAATTATCTGAAGACCCTTTTGTTTCCTATTTTCTCTCCAATGTCTACATATGAGAGAAAACATTTGACTCTTTACTTTCTTTGACTGATTGATATCACTTAGCAAAATATTCTCTAGTTACCTCCATTTTCTTGCAAATGACATAATTTTGTTGTGGAAATTTACTCAGTCATGAAAAACAATGTTTAAATAGGGCAGTTGGCAATTCTCGTGAAAAAATTCATAATATTTTTTTCCTAGTTGTCAGTCTTAAATATAGGAACAATTTAAATGTTTAAAATGAAAAACTAAAATCTGCCTACCATGATTTTTCAGAAAGTGATGGCAGAGTGCTTGAATCAAAGTTGTATGAGGCAGAATTTTAAAGTAACATTCTTGAGAACTGTGACAATATTATATGAACATAAAACCAATCTATAAATTAATGTTGTATAATCCATGATCCTAAAAAATGCAGGGTTATGGGCTTTTAGGGATAGAAGGGGATTTAAAAGAAGTCCAATAACTTCGTTTTATGAGACTCTCCTATTCAACAGATGCTTTACAAGTTCCAGAGACCGTCATCCTCTCAAAGAGGGATCATTCCTCGGTTATGTTGTTCCCTCCTTGCATCTTGTCAAAAGCTTTTTTCCTCATTGGGTCCAGTGCTCTCCTCTGGGCAATAAAATAATCTGTCTGTGCTTTCTTCCACATGGATAATCTTGAAAAAAATTAAATATTTATCTTCTCTACATTAAAAATATTTTTCTCCAGGTCAACCATTCCTGGTTCCCTTAGTTATTTCTCAAGTCGCCCGGTAACAGGACACTCACTCTGTACCATGAACCCATGAAGGTTGTCAGCATTCCTCCCAGTTGGTGTGACTGAGAACAAGCAAAATGTCTAATTCTCATCTGTCTTTTCTTGTAACAAATAGAAGTAAGAAGACTTGAATTCTAGAATGATCTCATTTTTAGTTGGGAATTTGTCTTTTCTTGTAAAATAGAAATAATAGTTTCTTATTCTTCAAAACATATTGGCCCTGCCTAGCACCCAGAATTGTGGTATGTATTGAATAAAAACTATGCTTTTAAAATTGATTTAATGATTAATTTTAAGGTATCTATTTCCTCATTAATGCTTTTAAAAGTATAAGACTATCAAAATGTGGGGTGGATGTGTTGCTTTTATCCTTTATCATTAACTTAAAGATGAATTCAATCCTTTTTCATTATGTTTGGATAAAAAATCTTTCTACTCATGAACTGTGATTGAGATATAATGATAGAAATTTTTGTTTAGATTCTAGTAGATCTTAAGCACCATATTAGTGCTTTACCTATAACATTTTATTTAATTGACATGACTTTGTAGGGTTAGCACAATTAATTTTATTTTATATGTTAGGGGATTTCTACCCTGTATTTATGAATGACTCTATGAATATTCTTATTAACTTTTCTCTGTTGGTTGCATATCACTGTTCTCTGGACCAAAGGACTACAAATATTTTTATTGCAACTCACTATCTGTTAAAAATAATAGCAAACTTTAAACTAAAATTATATATGTGCCAGGCATGGTGGCGCACGCCTGTAATCCCCAGTACTTGGGAGGCTGGGACAGGAGGATCACAGGATCGCAGGTGTGCAGCCAGCCTCAGCAACTTAGTGAGGCTCTCAGCAACTTAGTGATACCCTGTTTCCAAAATAAAAATAAAAAATAGGGCTGGGGACATAGCCCAGAGGTAAAAGGCCCCTGGGTTTCATCCCCAGTACCACACACACACACACAAATTATATGTGTTTGCATATAAATTATATTTATCAGTACTAGTATACTAATATGCAAATTAATGAAAGTAGTAATTTGAAAGGATGATCTATATCTACCTGGAAATTCTCAGACTTTCTCAGTGGGGTATCCTGTGTGCCCAGGGTTACAGGCAACATGCTCTCTACTATCCTCACTACTGCTCTGAAACAGGAGTTGGCAAACTAAGGCCCAGTTTTCTAATCTAGTTCACGCACTATTTTTGCACAGTCCAGGAACTCTTAACAGTTTTTATATTTTCAAATGGTTGATATAAATAAAAAGGAAAATACTGTTTTATGATATGAAAAAATTACCTGAAATTAAATTTCTAAATAAAGTTTTATTGTAACAAACACCTATTTTTTAGTCCCTTTTTAAATGACTTCTTTCATGCTACAACTAAAGATATGAGTACATATGATGACAATTATATGGTCTGAAAAGTCTAAAATATTTACAATCTGGCACTTCAGAGAAAAAGCTTGCGACTCTTGCTGTAGACCAGTGAGATCCCATATTGTTAGAAATGTGGCGAATGTCACTGGAAATAAGACATTGTGTGGTCAGAGGACTGGACTCACAGCTTGAGACTCAGGCTGCACTCCTAGTTTTGTTCCTCGCTAGGTGTGCAGCCTTTGGAAATGATATTTGGCTTGTGATCCTTCTGTTCTGCATTTTAAAAATAATGACACTGAATAATATGAGCCCTGTATGCTCCAAAGTTCTTCAATTTTATGTTTCTTAAATGTGCCATACATACTTCTTATATGCGTACATCTGATATGAATGAACCACAGTAAGAGCCAGACATGCATGGTTCAAAGAGTCTTTCTAGACTTTCTGGGATAACTAGCCATAGTAATAACAAATATAAATCTTAGCACTGATAACACAGTTGGCATCATGGAGTATATGACAAAGAAATGCATTTTCAAAGTGTTATGCTTGAAAGAGCAGAACTGCAATTTAGGAAAACGAACACTTCAGCATAAATAAATTATGACCTGTAAGGCCATAAAAATGTAAATCCAAATTTAATGAGGAACTAAATACCCTAGAATTTACCATTAAATCAACAATTTCATCTTGATACCATAAGGCTCATTTCACCTTTTAGAGAGTTTTATGAAAATTTTCCTAAACTCTTTAGGTTACATTGTAGATTTATTTTACTCATTCAGTTTCGTCTTTACTCTGAAAACAAAACTAAAATAAAATAATTTTATAGGCAAGTTCAGTATGAAATGCAATATTAAAATAAGCCATTTATAGGACTGTTGGTATCTTTAATAAATATGAACATATTCTGCATCTTTTTATGAAGTAGATATACTCATTTTGATAATAAAAATTCAATTCTGAATTATTTCTCAGGATGAATTTATAAACAGTGGCAACAAAGATTTTAAACCTTTTAGTAGAAAGCATGTCACAGTGATTAAGGAATTTTTTTTTCACCCAGAGCAGTTAGAGCTTGCAAAAGTATTACAGGACAAGTATGCCAAATAACAAAGGTAGTTTTTCCAGATGCCTAGGAAATCCCCCCCCCCCGTGCAAAAAAAAAACATTTGGAAACTAAATAAACTCTTTGAGGACAATAGGTTACTAATTTCTCTCCTGCCTTATTAGTCATTGTCTCAGAAAAGTTTGTTGACAACAGTGAAGCAGCCTAACATTCTCAGACATTGGGATTGAGACTCTATTAATGTGGTGACCTAATTTCAGAAGAAAAAAATTAACAAGCAGGTTCTAACAAGCACTAGCATATTTTAAAAGACAGGTAGATATTTACTTCCAGGCTTGTCCCAGAAAATGTAAGATGTGAAATTAGTACATCTATCTAATGTTTTGAATGTGAGTTTTAAAAATAAGGATCCCAATGCCCAAATGAGTTTATGTCACAAATGTAAACATTTCAGGGCTGCTGTGGAACAATGAATTGCTTGCAATCAAGCAACAGAAAAGGAATGAGGTGAGAGATCGGAAAATCTTTGAGTTCTAGAGTCGAAGCTCTTCTGCTAGAATACTTAAGACCAGCTCGAAGGTGCATCTGTACCCCTCTTCCATTTCTACATACTCGCATCTAGAATCATGATGGCATGCAGTGTGCACCCAGTTACAATTGTTGAAAGACCTATGGGTGTGACAGGGACTGCTTCAATGTGACAGTCAAACAGCCTGGGAAATTCATACTGCATCAGTGTTTTGAAAGTGGCCACATTTGCCATATTGTATGAAGTAATCCTTCCTGGTGATGAAGGTCCTGTTCCAATTAATGGATTCCATACTACATCAGTATGGAGCATCAACCCTTTCAGGGTGTTCTTGGCCCTGGAGATAAAGTACTGGATCAAACCCAGTCTCTGACCACATGGCTCTTGCATTCTAGTGTGGAAGTCTAGAAATAAAGGATAAAATATCACCCTAATGTAAATTATGAACTCTAAGAGATACAAGTTCACCCTTTGTAGCTTTTGTAACACAGCTGATCAACTGTTGAGAGGCTAAGGGTATTTGGGGGGCAGAGGGTATATGGAAGTCTCTGTACTTCCATGTTCAATTGTGTTATAAACCCAAAATTGTTTTAAAGAATGATGTCTATTAAGATGCATCATTATGTTAGGAAAATAGATTCCCCAAGTGGGCAATACTGCCCCTCTCCCATAGGGGTACCGAAACAAAATACAGATACATAGAAGAATACAAAATTGTCATTGCGTCTTTCTGCTTATTCACTTAAAGAAGGCAACTTCCATGGGTGTTGAATTTTTGTTTTTGTTTTTCTGAAAAGGGGCTAGTAAGTCAAATCTGAGAATCACCCTTAGACGGTGATAAGTGCAGTGGAGAAAAATAAAGCAAGGTATAGGATAGAAAGTACGGGGGATATTTATTCATTTTTAATATAGCTTTCTTCCTTTGTTTTTAATATACTTTAATTGGTGCATTGTAATCTACCATCATAATGTAGTTCATAGTGATAGTGACATACATGCACACAGCACTTGGTGAGCTCCCCCTTCAACCTCCCCAGGCCCTCCCCTTCCCCATACATGATACTGAGATTGACACTGGTATGCTGTCATATGTACCTAATGTCAATGGAAGTGTTTCCTTTATTAATTCTCCCCCTCCCCACCCTTCCCTAGATCACCTCCCTTACTCCACTGGGGTTTCTCTCCCATTATATAAAGTCCCTCTTGTATCCCAATTATTCACTAGCTTCTGCATATGAGAGAAAATATATGACCCTTCACTTTCTGTGACTGGCTAATCTCACTTAAAATAATGTTCTCCAGATCCATCCATTTTCCTGCAAATAACATAATTTTGTTCTTTATGGCTGAGTAGAATTCCATTGTGTGTACATCCCATAATTTTTAATCCATTCATCTGTTGATGGACACCATATTGGTTCCATAGTTTAGCTATTGTGAACTGTGCTTCTATAAACATGGATATGCATGTATCACCATAATATTCTGATTTCAGTCCCTTTGGAAAGATACCCAGGAGTGGTATAGCTGAATAATATGGTAGGTAGGGTGGCATTTAAAGGTATACTATGATTATAAGAATTAGCCTGAAAGTTTTTATATATATTTTTCTTTTGCTTGACTATTTTTAGTTTCTCATCGCCTTCTCTTACCCTTTTGACTTTGATTTGAAGCACACATGGAACCAAGTGAATAGCACATACTCCTATCAAGCCTCCAATGACTTACCCTTACCCAGTCTCACATTAATCCACAAGGTTCCCCAAGACCTGCATCCATCCCACCCACACCCTACTCTAGCCCTTCCCTCCTTCTCCCTGCTCACTCCACCCACTCACATTATCCTCAAGGTGCTTCCCCAACACACCCAACTCTTGGAATAGCACTGCATTTGCTGTATTCTTATGCCTGGAATGTTTTGGTTGTGCTTAAGCACCTCTTACAGACTCTAGAAATAACCATCTGGGTACAATCCAAGATCCATTGCTTTGAGCCTACAATCTTGGACATACTGCTATTCCTTTCTGTGGTGCTTCAGTTCCCTAAACTGTAATATGGAGTTATTAACTAGCTTACAAGTTGATTGTGAGAATGAACTGAGGTAATGGAAGCTGAGGACATGATAGAACTAATACTACTGTTCCAGGTTGGTACAAAACTGTTTTACCTTCTTCTGGTCTTTACTCAGGGGTACAATAATTTTCTCATTAAATGTTATAGCCTCCCACCAATTCCTCTCCCCACTTCCAGTTTTAAATTGTGCTTTATAAGACTTACTGTCATCTAACATATTATCTATTTTTTCTTATTTAGCTTAAATGTCTTCTACAACTAAAATACTAGATCCATGAAGGTACAACTTTTTTTTTCTGTACCATTGCTGTATCCTCAGCATAGCACTGAGGTCAATCAACAGAGGAGACCTAAATATGTTTACAGATATCCTTGATCCAACCATATGGATAACACTGAAAGGTTAACAGTTGCTGGATAACACTGCAAGGTTAACAGTTTTGGGGTATCCAAATATTGCAATTTTTTATGTGTGTGAGGTACTGGGAATTAAACCCAAGAGTGTTCTACTTTTTTTTTTTTTTTTTTTTT
>PVJS01036414.1:0-20471 GCA_004027185.1 Glis glis
GGAGGAGGAGGAGGAGGAGGAGGAGGAGGAGGAGGAGGAAAAGGAGAGAACTGGAATCTACTTGTTTTCATTTTTATTTTCTTCCCATACTCCCCCTCTTCCCTGCCCATCTTCTATTTCCTTGTTTGAAATGTGGTTACTTATTAATTGATATTATGTTCTCAAACATATGCTACTTCCTCTAGCTATAGGATTCTTTTGTTCCCATATATCACACACACACAAAAATATTTCTTTTCTTCCCGTAAACATTTAGATTTCTCAACTGGAATGCTTTCCACTCATTCTATTTGAGCACTTGGTTAATCATTGCTGGAGGGACAGAGCGACACTGCTGGGAAGTGAGACTGGGGGTCAATCAGTGAAGAAAAATGGACGGGAGGCTTTCATGATTGTTCCGTGTCAGACACAGGTGGTCTCTGACAGCAATGGCGTGCCCCTTTTAGGAAAGTTAATATAAGAGAAGTTTCAGAAGTATCCTATAAAGTAAATACACAATAAAGAAAGATTATACCAATAAGAGGAAAGAGAAAGGGCAGTTGGATAATTCTAAACTTAACATGAGCTGACAGATGGTGGCAGGAGTAAGCATTCATTTAAACCTTTAGTGTCATGGCCTGAGCTAGGAGCTTCAGTGAATTGCCCCCTGTATTCACTGTGAAAATTCTCTAAAGTAGGAATAGTTCCACAGTCCCCAATTCATGATTCCAAGCCCCACAGAAATCTGAAAACCAGTTTTTCTTTCATTTCATTTTGTAACTCATTTGACAGCAAGATCTGTCAAGAGATGACTTACAGCTATTTATTCTCTTCACAGACAATCCCCAGCTTACAATTTGACTTATTCATTTTTCAACTTTATGACAGTAACAAAACACTCATACAACCATTCATTTTTATTTTTGGTACATAATTCAATAAATTACATGAGATAGACAACACTTAATCATAAAATAGGTCTGTAGTAGGTGATTTTGCCCAACTTTAGGATAATGTAAGTGCTCTGGGCACGATGAAGGTAGTCAAGACCAAGTTACACTGTTGTGGAGGTTAGGTGAATTAAATGCATTTTCTACTTTCAATATTTTCAAATTACTATGGGTTTATCATTATAAGTCAAAGGGCCTCTGTTACATGTTTCACTGAAGAATTGTTGGAATGTTTAATCAGGCTGCTGCCTCAGACACCACTAAGCTTTCTGCAATGCACTGTTTAACTCTTCTAAAATAAAAATTTAAAAAAATCTGAATCCCAAAACTCATCTAGTCCCAGAAGTTTTGATGGAGACATAGTGAAAACTAAGCATCATAAATGTGAAGCTTAGCTCAAAGTCACACAGCCAAAGTTTGGACGGAGGTCTGTCCTTCTCCAACGAATGGGCTTTCAATCATTTTGTAATGTGCTGGAAATGTATTTATCTTAACAACTGGAACCAGAATTTATCTTAGGGAAAAAACTGTCTTTCCTGAGAAATTATTCTGAAAAGAACCTGTTGACGCTGGGCGTGGTGGCGCACGCTTGTAATCCCAGTACTTTGGGAGGCGGAGACCGGAGGATCTAGGTTTGCGGCCAGCCTCAGCTCTCTCTCTCTCTCTCTCTCTCTCTCTCTCTCTACCTACCTACCTACCTAGTGAGGCCCTCAGCAACTTCATGAGACCCGGTTTCAAAATAAAGTATAAAAAAATAGGGCCGGGGGTGTAGCGCAGAGGTAGAACGCCCCTGGGTTCAATCCCCGGTACCACAAAAAAAAAAAAAAAGAACCTGTTGGATATGGTATCTCCAGAGCTGTGGTATCATCTGGTTTTGCTCTAGACAAGAAAGAAAATTGGTTGTTTGGTTCCTGAGTGGAGAGGGTAGAAAAAAAGAAAGGAGTAACCAAGCATTTGTGAGTCGACTTGGGAAGGAATGACAAGGGTACATTCTCAGGTAAGAAGAATTCTAAAGTCTGAAAACTTTTTAAGTGTTTTGTTCTCTGATATGTGACACACTCCCCATTTCCCATGCCACCACCATTCCTTTGCAAAATATTAAAGATACTATATACCAAAACGATGAGAATGGATGAATTCTTTTGGTTTTATCAGGTGCCACTAGAATGAACAGAGTACTTGACTCTGGAGATAAAAGAAAAGGTCATGATGTCCAGGAATTTAATACAGGAGACAAATAAGAAAAAAATTGGAATTCCCAATTTAACGTTCTATAACAGAGACGCGGGTAAATGTAGACTTTGCATGGATGAGAGAGGAGCTCTTTTTGCCTGACTAGTACCATGATTCTATGTAACCATGGGACAGCCAAAGCGGGAGGATCACATTCACCTGATGTTGAAGAGTGCTTCTTTCATAACTGCTACTTGTAAATAAGCTACTAGGGTTCCCAGTGCCGAAAGACATTGGCATGCTGACCTCTCCAGGTTCTTTGGTTCTTTCTCAGCAGTGTTTTGAACAATAGAAAATTTGATTGTCTCAAGCTGTTTTCTTTCTCTATTACCCCAACAGGAAATACTTACCACCTGCATTTATCAATTATGGGAAGGCTCTTTAGATGACTTATGCCACTATTTTCTACATTGGTGATTGATTAAAGGAACTAAGCATTTTGAGCATCTAGAAAAGAGTATTTTAGCATAAATCTGATAGCTGTCTTTAAAATTCTACATTTGAAGTAAATTTCCTATTTTAAGCCCCTTTCTAAACCTATGTCCTCTTTTATCAATAACCCCTTTAGAGTCTAACTTCTTGAAATAGATGTTCTCTTTGTCTTCATTCCCTCATAGCCTACACGGTAAAGTAAGGAAAAGCAGAACTTTGAGTTGAGAGACAATTGATGAGAGTTAGACATATTATTAGTTTTAGTGCCTAGAATGAGAGAGAAGTGACAGTCCTTCAGGTCCCTGAAGACACAGTAGACACAGTGACACACTCCTGTAATTCCAGTACTTGGGAAGCTGAGACAGGAGGATTGCAGGTTCTAGGACAGCTTCAGCAACTTAGCAAAACTCTCAGAAACTTAGCAAGACTCTGTTTCAAAATAAAATAGGGTTGGGGCTATAGCTCAGAGGTAGAACGCCCTTGGGTTCAATCCCCAGCAGAAAAATAAACAAACAAACAAATAAATAAATAAATAAATAACATGACACAAGGGAACACTGAGGAAGAAAAACCCGCAGAAGAGAAGATTTAGAGTAGTTATTAACAAATATGTGAAGGGGTATCATGGAGACAATAAAGCAAAATTGTCCTGAGCTTAAAGATTAGTATAAATAGATAAAAATCCCAGAACAGTAAGTTTCAGTCCAACATAAGGATCTGCCATAAGGTGCCCAGGAGTCAAGGGTGGGAGTGAGCACTGGGACAGACGATTCTCATTCTCTCAGGCTTCTGAGGAACAAAGTTATTCTGGATAGCAATCACAAACCCTGGAAAAGCATGTTGAGATGGCCAGCTAACATTTACTTTGCTTTAGAATGGTGTTGTTTTTTAAAAAAAGCATTCAGATTATCTAAGACTAACCTCAGGATTTTCATGATAATGCTGCTAACATGGCCGGTTGACTGGAATAATGAGGAGCACCTAAGCTCAGTCCCTCACTGGTACTTGCAGGGAGACGTGCTCATCACTACCTTCGACATTCTTTGACTATCACAAACCCAAGAAAAGGATATTTCAACTCCAGCTACATTCTTAGTACTGTCAGGTAAAGTCTCTATTTCAAGAACCCAAAGTGGTCTGATAGACAGGTCAGGGTGGACTTTCCATAGCCTCTAGGGACCTCTCCCAAGTCAAGAAACAGTAACCTGCAGCCAAGAAGAGATGTCATGGGAGGGACCACTGCCATCTAGTGTGCTCGGATGGGGCACTTATGAGGGAAGAACTATGGTGGCAGACGGGACAAGCAGGTGCTTTAGAGAGAAAGCACATTGGATAAAAAGTCCAATATGGTAGCTCAGCAAGGGTAGACAAAGAGAAGAGTATCCAGAAACTTACCCGGAATTATATGGTCCACAGATTTCCAACAAGAGTGACATTCCAATGGGAGAAAATGATATTTTCAGTCATTTGTGGATAATTGATGCTGAAGAAAATTTCAATATTCTGTTTACATTATGCATAAAAACTAATGACAATGCATTCTAGATCCTCTAGAATTGCATAGAAAGTCTTCATGATCTTGGGCACAGGCAAAATTTTCATAAATAAAACATTAATAATAACAGAAATATTGCTAAATTGGACTCAGTTAATATTAAAAGCATTTGTTCTTCAGACGTTATTATGAAGAGGGTGAAAATGTAAGCTACTAAGTAGAAGAAACTTATAATGCATAAGAAACTGAACATGTCAGAATACAGAAAGCTTTAAAAATAACAGAAGATAGGGGGCTGGGGATATAGCTCAGTGGTAGAGCATTTGCCTAGTATGTGTGAGGCCCTGGGTTCAATCCCCGGTACTAAACAACAACAACAACAAAAAGACAATATTAAATTAGGAATCCTAGCTTCCTGAAGCCTATACCAGCAGTGTTCTAAACATGTCATAAAGTTTTATTTTATGTAAGTTCAATTTGATCTCATGACCAGGAATGTGAAAACTGAAATCATGGTGCCTCTGTTTCCTTACTTATAAAATGGGAATAAACGGTGGCTAAAGCATAGAGCTTTTGAAATTTTCCAGCAGTAGTGGTTATAGTGATAGTGATGATGACAATGATGTGAATAATATAATTAGTACTAAGTGATAGCACCTCCCATACCATGGGAGGTGGGGGGGGGGAGTATCATCACTAATTGAATGAAGCACCACAGATATTTCAGCCAAGCTGTAGAGGATGGGTACAACCAAAACCATTGGGCCTGGTTGGAGAGTAAGCAGGGGAAGGGAGAAAAGCGGAGGTTTTTAAGAATAGTTATGAAGTTCCCTGAGTACCAAAAACTAACACTGAAGTGTTAAGATGTATCTATGAGTCTGGCATGGTAGTGCACAGCTGTGATCCCAGTTCTTGGGAGGCTGAAACAGGAAGATCACAGGGTCAAGGATAGCTTCAGCAATGTAGCAAGACTCTCAGCAATATGATGAGGCCATGTTTCCAAACAGAAAATAAAAAGGACTGAGGGTATAGATTGGAGGTAGAATGCCCCTGAGTTCATTCAATCCCCAGTACGAAAAAGAAAAAAAATAAAAAGGCCCAGCTATGTCAAAGAGGTCTTCAAATGTCAGGTTAGATACCATCGGCTTGGTATCTCTAGTTTCTCTCTTTATTTTTTTTAACTAGGCAACCTTGAGCAAAAGATGGGAAAATCAACAGGTGTCCAATCAACATCCCCACTCCAGTAAGTTTTATCAGCACCCAGTAGAACATTTCTCTAAAGTTTTGTCATCCTTCTTTATTCAGGTGAATAATAAGTCCTTGAATCCGAAGGGAACAGGTCATGGTATGTTTGCTTAAGTTTCCAATGACAGACATGCATAAATATGTACACGGGGCGGGGGGAGATTTACACAAGGCTAGACGATATAAACACACTATGACTAATCGTCTAGCGAGGTAGCAGGATTGCTCCAGTCTGTGCCCACCTCATCCTCCAGGGCAAACAATATTTATTCTGTTAAGACATTGATCACAGGAAGCCTAAATATATTATCTTTTCATCTAATCCATGGAAGAAGAGTGATACAATTACACGCAATATTTATTTACAATTTCTAGGTTTATACTCACACCAAACACATATATTTTTTTTTTTTTTTTGCGGTACTGGGGATTGAACCCAGGGGCATTCTACCTCCATGCTACACCCCCGGCCCTATTTTTTTATACTTTATTTTGAAACCGGGTCTCACGAAGTTACGGAGGGCCTCACTAAGTAGAGAGAGAGAAAGACAGGGAGAGAGAGAGAGCTGAGGCTGGCCGCGAACCCGGATCCTCTGGTCTCCGCCTCCCAAAGTACTGGGATTACAAGCGTGCGCCACCACGCCCGGCCAAACACATATATTATGACATGCATTTTTATAGTTGAGGAAACTGACTTACCCAGTGTCCTATCACAGTTGACATGGCAGATTTATATTGGAGCCAGGCCTGTCTTCTCTACTGGTTATATTCATTCCCTTCAACTTGCTGCCTCCAAGGGTCCATTTCCTATCAAAATTTTAAGGCTAATCTTTAAATAGAATTATATTCTAGGATTGTGGTGATTTAAAAAAAACAAGGTTTTTGGATTTCATAGATATCACTGTAGTGAAATATTTTTCAAACTTCAGGTCAGGGTTGGTGAACTATGAATGGAGTAAAAACTACCAAGAGTCATCATCTATAATAAGACTATGCTGTGTTTCTTTTCTTTTTTTTAATTGGTGAGTTGTAATCATAAATATTGATGAAATTCAGGGTGGTAGAGGCATACATGCACGCAGCACGCATTCAGCCCGCCCGCAGTTCCCACTCTATTCCCTCCCCAGTCCTTCCTTCCCATGCTCAGCATAGTGACTGATAAGTTTGTGTATGTACATCATGTCCATTGAGGGGTTTCCCTCTTCCCCCTCCCATCTCCCTCAGGTAGGTCGCCTTCTTCACTCATCTAAGGTTTCTCCTCTTTTGTCTGGAGTCCCTCCTATGTCTCATTTTCTCCCTAGCTTCCACATATTAGGGAGAACATCCGATTTATCACTTTTTGTGACTAACTAATCTCACTTAGCATAATGTTCTCCAGTTCCATTCATTTCCCTGCAAATGGCATAATTTTGTTATTCTTTATGGCTGCATAAAATTCCATTGTGTATATATCTGATGCTATTGTAATCCATTCATCTGTTGATAGACATCTTGGCTGGTTCCATAGTTCGGCAATTGTGAACTGTGCACACATGCATTAGTCTGGTAGTTTGGTTTCCATTCTTTTGGGTAGATGCCTAGAAGTGGTATTGCTGGGTCATATGGTAGGTTCATTCCCATTCTTCTGAGGATCCTCCACACTGTTTTCCAAAGTGGTTGCACTAATTTGCAATCCCACCAACAGCATATTAGAGTTTCTACTTCTCCACAACCTTGCCAGCATTTGTTGTTGTTTGTGTTTTTAATGATTGTCCTTCTAATTGGGGCTAGGTGAAATCTCAGGGTAGTTTTGATTTGCATCTCTCTGATTGCTAATGATGTTGAACATTTTTTCATACATTTGTTGGCCATTTGTGTTTCTTCTGTGAAGTGTCTATTCAGTTCACTTGCCCATTTTTTGATTGGGTTATTTGTTTTTTGGTGGTGAGTTTCTTGAGTCTCTGTATATTCTAGATATTAGTCCTCTATCAGAGGAGTAGCTGGCAAAAATCTTTTCCCATTCTGTCGACTCTCTGTTGAGGTTCTTGGTAGTTTCCTTTGCTGCACAGAAGATCTTCAGTTTAATGCAATCCTATGTATTGATCCTCATTTTAATTTCTTGTGCCTTTGGGGTCTTGTTGAGGAAGTTTTTACCCGTGCCTATGTGTTGGTCCTAAGTCCTCTACAAGTAGCTGCAAGGTCTCCATTGTAATTTCCAAGTCTTTGATCCATCTTGAATTGACTCTTGTGCAGGGTGATAAAGTGGGGTTTATTTCCATTTTTCTGCATATGGTTAACCAGTTTTGCCAATACCATTTGTTGAAGAGGCTATCTTTTTTTGTGTGTATGTTTTTGGCTCCTTTGTCAAAAATCAATTGACTGTAAGTTTGCCGATTTGTTTCTGAGTTCTATTCTGCCTCATTGGTCTGTCTGTGTGTCTGCTTTTGTGCCAATATCATGCTGTATTTTATTACTATAGCTCTGTAGTATAGCTTGAAGTCAGGTATTGTGATGCCTCCTGCATGGTTCTTATTCCTGAGAACTACTTTGTCTATTCTGGGTGTTTTGTTGTTCCAAATGAATTTAAGGACTGATTTTTCTATGTCTGTGAAGAATGACCTTGGTAATTGAATGGGTATTGCATTGAATCTGTAGATCATTTTTGGAAGAATGGACATGTTGATGCTATTTATTCTGCCTATCCAAGAGCATGGGAGGTCCTTCCATCTTCTAAGATCTTTTTCAATTTCTTTTTTCAATGTTTTATAATATCCTTTTAGAGGTCTTTTGCCTCTTTAGTTATGTTTACTCCTAAGTATTTTATTGTTTTGTGGGATATCATGAGTGGAAATGTTTTCTGGATTTCTTTTTCAGTGGATTTATGATTGCAATATAGAAAAGCTTCTGATTTTTTAAGATTGATTTTGTATGCAGACACTTTGCTGAATTTGTTATCATGTCATCTGCAAATAGAGATAGTTTCAGTTCTTTTCCTATTTGTACTCCTTTGATTTCCTTCTCTTGCCTTATTGCTCTGGCTAGAGTCTCAAGTACTATATTGAGAAGGAGTGGTGATAGTGGACATCCTTGTCTTGTTCCTGTTTTTAAGGGGAACCCTCGTAGTCTTTCCCCATTCAATATGATGTTGGCTGTGGGCCTATTGTATATTGCCTTTGTGATGTTGAGGTATATTCCTTCTATTCCGATTCTCTGCAGTATTTTAAACATGAGTTGGTGTTGGATTTTGTCGAATGCTTTTTCAGCATCTATTGAAATGATCATGTGATTTTTGTCTTTGGTTTTGTTTATGTGGTGGATTACATGGATTGTTTTTCATATGTTGAACCAGCCTTGCATCCCTGGGATGAACTGGACTTGGTCATGGTGTATAATTTTCTTGATGTAGTTTTGAATGCATGTTGCTAAAATTTTGTTTAGAAGTTTTGCGTCTAAGTTCATCAATGATATTTGCCTGTAGTTTTCTTTTCTTGAGCTGTCTTTATTTGGTTTTGGTATTAATGTGATGTTGGCTTCATAGAATTATTTGGAAGAGTCCCATTTCTTTCTATTTCATCGGATAGATTGAGAAGTATTGGGATTAGCTCTTCTATAAAGGTTTTATAAAATTCATCTGGGAAATAATCTGGGGCTTTTCTTTGATGGTAGGCTTTTTATTTCTGCTTCAATCTCTTTGATTGCTATTGGTTGGTTGAAGTTTTCCATATCTTCTTTATTCAATTTAGGAAGGTTGTATGTGTCTAGAAATTTGTCAATTTCTTCTAGGTTTTCCATTTTGTTGGAGTATAGTTTTTCAAAGTAGATTCTGATAATCCTCTGAATTTCCATGCTGTCTGTGATAATATCACCTTTTTCATCTCTTATTTTAGTAATATGGATTGATTCTCTCTTTTGGTTAGGTTGGCTAGTGGTTTATGTATCTTTTTTTTTTTTTTGAGAAACCAGCTTTCAGTTTTGTTGATTTTTGTATTCTCTACTTCGTTGATTTCTGCTCTGATTTTAATAATTTCCTGTCTTCTACTGGCTTTGGGGTTAGACTGTTCCTGTTTTTCAAGGGCTTTGAGGTGTGTCATTAGGTTATTTATTTGGTGATTTTCTGTTCTTCTTATGTGGGCACTCAGTGCTATAAATTTTCCTCTTACTACTGGTTTCAAAGTGTCCCAGAGATTTTGATATATTGTGTCTCTATTTTCATTTGTTTCTAGGAGTTTCTTAATTTTTCCCCTTATTTTTTCTATGACCCATTCCTTGTTCTGCAGTGTGGTGTTCAGTCTCCATATGTTTATGAGGTTTCTCTGGGTCTTCTTATAGTTGATTTCTAGTTTCATTCCATTATGGTCTGAAAAGATACAGGGGGTTATATCACATTTTTTGAATGTGCTAGTGCTTGCTTTGTGGCACAGGATATGGTCTATTTTGGAGAAGGTTCCATGAACAGCTGAAAAGAATGTGAATTCAGCTATAGTTGGATGGAATATTCTGTGTCTAGTAGGTCCATTTGGTTTATGGTGTTCCTTAGATCTGAGGCATCTTTACTGACCTTTTGTCTAGAAGATCGATCTAGTAGTGTGAGAGGGGTGTTGAAGTCTCCCAATATTATTGTATTGGGATTATGTGTGACTTAATATCACAAAGAGTTTGTTTTGTGAAAGTGGTTGCACCTATGTTTGGGACATAAAGGTTGACTATTGTTATATCCTCTTGTTGGATCATTCCTCTTATCAGTAAAAAATGACCTGCTTTGTATCTTCTGATATGTTTAGACTTGAAGTCTATTTTGTCTAATATCGGAGTTGCTACTCCTGCTTGTCTTCATGTTCCATTAGCATAAATTACCTTGCTCCAGCCCTTCACCTTTAGTTTGTGAGCATCTTTACTTATAAGGTGAGTTTCTTGCAGACAGCATATAGATGGATTATGATTTTTAATCAATTTTCTACCTTATGTCTTTTCATTGGGTAGTTGAGGCCATTGATATTCAGTGTGATTATTGAGAGATGATTTTTAATTCCTAGCATTTTGAGTTGTAACTTCTGTTTGAGGTAGTGTTTGTTCTTCTTTGCTTAGTTTTCATTTGATGGAAATCATTGTTTCTCTAGTTCTGGCATTTATGTATTATTTCTTCTTTGTAATTTATCTTTTTTTTTTGCGGTACCGGGGATTGAACGCAGGGGCATTCTACCTCCGCGCTACGCCCCCAACCCTATTTTTTATACTTTATTTTGAAACCGGGTCTCACGAAGTTGCGGAGGGCCTCACTAAGGAGAGAGAGAGAGAGAGAGAGAGAGAGAGAGAGAGTTGAGGCTGGCCGCGAACCCGGATCCTCCGGTCTCCGCCTCCCAAAGTACTGGGATTACAAGTGTGCGCCACCACGCCCGGCCGTAATTTATCTTTTTGAGTATTTTCTCTAGTGCTGGTTTGCAAGACATGAATTCTTTCAACTTCTGTTTGTTGTGGAAGATTTTTATTTCCCTGTCAAATTTGAAAGATATCTTTGCTGGGCAGAGTAGTCTTGGCTAGAAATTGTTTTCTTTCAAAGTTTGGAATATGTTGCTCCAGGCCCTCCTGGCTTTCATGACTTGGTTGGAGAAGTCTGGAGTGATTCTTATTGGTTTGCCTCTGAATGTCACTTGGTCTTTTACTCTCATTGCCTTTAAGATTCTCTTCTTGGCTTCTACATTAGTTGATTTGATTATTATGTGGTGTGGTGAACCTTTTCTCTGATCTTGTCTAATGGGAGTTCTATATGTTTCCTGTATCTATGTGTCAACCCGGTTTTCTTTTTTTTTTTATTTTTTGTGGTACTGGGGATTGAACCCTGGGGCATTCTACCTCCGAGCTACACCCCTGCCCTATTTTTTTATTCTTTATTTTGAAACAGGGTCTCACTAAGCTCCACAACTCGTTTTCTATGTTTGGAAATTTTTCTGGTATTACTTCTCTGAAAATATTTTTTATTCCTTTGGTTTCAGCTTCTATCCTCTCTTCTATGCCTATTATTCTTGAGTTTGCTCTTTTAAAGTTGGCCTAGATCTCTTCAATGTTCAACTCATGCTGTCAAATTGTTTTTTCTAAATTATATACTATGCATTCATTTTTGGAGTGGTCATCTTCTAAGAGTGAGATTCAGTTTTCCATGTGGTCTTGTCTACTGTTGATGGTTTGTACTGATGCCTTCATTTTAATTGTTGCATCCTTCACCCCCTTCAGAGCTTTGTTTTGATTCCTGTTCAAGATATCAGATTCTTTGTTTATTTTATCCTTCAATTTTTTCAGGCTCTCTCTAAATTCTTTTTGGAAATCCTGTAAATATTTACTTCAAGGTATGCCTTAGAAGTGAATAGCCTCTACTTTATGGGTATTCTCAGTTTTCTGTTGTGTGTTTATCACCCTCTAATACCGACTTTGAAGTATGTGTCCTGTATCACCCCACTGTTGTTCTGCCTGCAGATCATCTGAACTCAGTTGCAGTTACTCCAGGGCTCCGTCTGCCCGCTGCAATAGTGATGTTGATGGGTTCCAGGTGTTAAGGTCCGGGGACCTGTCTGTCACCTCCATAATAGGGAGTGGACTCAGAGGCGTGAGCAAAGCAGTTTGTGCCCTGTGAATTTCTAAACTTCAATGTGCAGGATGTTGGGCAGTTCTGTCTGTCAGCTGTGGTTAGTTTCCCCTTAGTGTCTGGCAGTCCTTCCTGGTGGTTCACCTATCTGGTCCAACCTCAGCAGTAGGGGTTTAGAGGAGTCAGCTGGCATATACAATGGCAAATTGTGTTGTATTTAATGGTGAAAGATGAGTAAGGAATGAAGAAGCTGGGGTAAGGAATGCAAGAATAGGGTAAGGTAGAGAAAAGAATCAAGTAGAATAAGGGTTTGAGTGTAGTTAGGTAATATATAGTAAAGATTAGAAATAGTGAAAATAAAAGAGAGTTCTAGTAGCTAATGTAGAATATTTAGGTATAGTGATTCAAAATAGATTTAATACAAGGCACTGGTAGACAGGTTCACTTGGAGTCAGACAGACAAAACAGACCACAGACAATTTCTTGCATGTACACACACAAGAGGAGAGGAAGCAAAAAAGAGAAAAAAATAAAAAAATAAAAAGGAACCTTAAGAATTGCTTAATTGTGAGTAAAGTTTCTTTGTTGGAGCAGAGCTGCTTTCCCTTGTGGCTTTGGATGTTTCTCTGCTGGGTTTTTTGCTTGTTTGTTTGTTTTTCCTTGATTTGAGGCTTGCTTAGGAGAGATGTAAAGGTTGGAAGCTCCTGTTCAAGCCTGCTCCCTACCCGCTCTCCCTCCTATTTTGCTAAGGAAGCAGATTAGGGAGTAGGTGCAGGGAGGGACTGGCCTCTGCTGGTTGCTGGGAGGAGGTTCTACTAGGCTGGGCATTGGAGGTGTGGCCCAGGACTTTTACCTGCATTTACTAGGGTCCTAGGCTCAATCCCCTGCACCACAAAAGAGAGAAAAAATGGGGTGGGGGAAGGAGAGAAGGGAGATGATAGGAAAGAGGAAAAAAGCTTGCAAAAGGGGTGGAGAAAAAAACCTACAAATTTATAAGTAAAGAGCAGCAGCAAGAAACAAACATACAGAACAAAACAGTGAAGAGGGAAAATATATATATATAAGACAATGATAAAAAAATACATTAGGCAAATGAATGAATGAATGTTGTTACTGCTGCTATATTACCTACAACATTTCTGCAGCAAGATCCCAGCCAGTTCCCTCCCAACACTGCTTGTGAGACCAAATAAAATAGTCCTTTTCTTACATATAAACACCTCCCTTAATGGTGGCTATTGGAACTGTCTTACAGAAGAAAAAATAAAATACATAAAATAAAATAAATAAAAGCCCTACTATTTAAATAGTGATTTGAGATGAAAATAAAGAACTGTACTGATTCATCCCATACCTATCTATGCTTAGATTAAACTCCATGAAGGAAGAAATCATATCCACTTCCCCAGAGCTCAGCTGAGACATTTTAGATAGTAATAACTCAATGAACATTTGGATTATACCAATTGTAGAGTGAATAGAAGGTTGAATAAACCAACAAATGAGTACTGTATGGGAGGCACTGGAAACACAGAGATGTATAATGCAGAAACCTTGATATTCAAGAAAATCAGCATACATTTTATTACTGAATTTATGTTTTCAGAAAATATTTATCTAGTACCTAGTATTTTCGAGGCACTTTGCTAGGTACAACAGTAAATATAACCATATTTGTTCCCTAAAGGTGAAGAAATGTTATAATCATCATATAAATAGCTGTAAAACTAAAAGTATTTTAAGTGCTATGAAGGGTATCATGAAATCATACAGCCGGAGGGCTAATCTAAATGAAGGACATGAAGGAAGGCTTAAAAAATATCTCTGTGAGAAAACACCATTTAAATTTAGTCCTAAAGGTTAAAAGCTTTTTTATAAGATCCTATGAGGGTGAGGGGTAACGGCCAATGTAGCTTGGTGGATTGAGCAAGAAAGGATCTGGTGGGTGATAAAACAAGAAAGGTAGAAAGATGCCCAAACATGCAAACCCTAAACCTTTCCAGAGGAGTTCCAACAATGAAAAACCAGAAAGTGACCTGATTATTATTTACATCCTATAAAAATCACTTGATTGTTCTATGGGTAGAGTATCAAGGAAGAAACAATACATGTCAGGAAAACATGTGAAAGAAATGTTGGAAAGCCAAAGAGGGAGTACTGGCATCATTGTAGGACAGTAGAAGCGGATGAGAAGCGGCCGGAATTGAGGTTATTTTGGACATAGATCCAATTAAGTGTGAAAGTGGCACACGAGAAGAGGAAAGGGAAGCACCAACGCAAACACTGAGGTTTTGGCTTGAGCAACGGCTTCAAGGAAAATAAAGCAGTAGGGAGAATGGAGAGAAAAAATATTGGCAGTGAATGATCAAAATAGTAGTCTGGGACACGTGAGATGTGAGTTGCCTGTAGGATGTCCAAATGAAGATATCAAGAGAGCACTTTTTCATCTCCAAAGTATTTCCCTTTAGTAGATAAAAAGAAAGGCCCCTACTATATCTGTCCTCCTCCTGGGACCCTTCAGGATCTAGGCGCCCACTGCTTCCTTTATCTTATCTCCTACTTTTCTCTCTGTCACTTTGCTCCAGACATCTGTCATCCTGGATGTTTCTGAAACATCTCCGGCTCCTTTCTGCCTCAGGGCCTTGGTAGTTGGTATTCTCTGTTGATGGACACCTGGCTTGGTTCCATAATTTTGTTATTGTGAATTGTGCTGCTACAAACATGGGCATGCATACATCCCTATAGTATTCTGACTTTAGTTCTTTAGACAAGATATCCAGGGGTGGTATGGCTGAGTCATGCACGTGGCTTCCTCTCTGTCTGGAATGCACATCCTTGAACATACCCATGGTTTCACCAGTCACTTCCTTCAGCTTGAGTGTCCCCAAATCAGCAATGCCTCTCTGAGCATTCTATCATAAATATTTCCCAAGTCCTCCCTTATTTTCTCTGTCCTTTTGTCCACAGTATGTATCATAATCTGATGTATTTTATAATCATCTATTATTGCTTGTTGTCTGTCTCCCTCAATTAAAATGGATACAAGCTCCATGAAGACAGAGACTTTGTCATTTTTATTCACTGGTATATCCCAAGGGATTTGTGTAATGCTTAACAGATGTCAAGATCTGAAAGAGCCAGAGGTTTTACCCTATTTGGAAGTTAACCAGTGAACCTGCCACTGTTTAGCAGACTCTATCAGAAGACAGGCTTCTGGGTCAGACACAAGGGACTTACTTATTCCGTAGCAATGGCCAGAGTGTCAGAATTTGTTCTGGTTTCCCAAGTCCCAATTTCCACAGGACAGTGTGAAGAGGCCAAGTGATACTTCCACAGGAAGTGCAGCATGTTATAAGGAAAGGGAACCAGACTTTGTAAAAATCCCAAATTCTTTTAAAAGAGGGCAGTAAACCCACCCAAGTTTTGGCCTGGAAAAAAGATAATTTTATATTTCTGGACAGTAAACAAGCCCACTCTACACCAAAGGAAGACATTATTTTGTTTCTCAAGGCCTTTAGTTATACAAACACCCTATACAAGATAGTCTGAAGCAAAAGAGATCAGAACCTCTACTCACAAGTTATCGCCTACCAACACATGGTAGACAGTACATATTTTTGAATGAAAAAACAAACCTTTTAGTTCGGCATTATTTCAGTTAGGCACTATAATTATTTCAATTTTCAGATGAATAAATCAAGGCACAGCAAAAGTGAGCCAACTCTCCAGAAACATGCACCTGCTAAGAGACTCTAAAAAACACACCCTACTCCAGGGCCCACACGTGCAAGAACTGAGGACTCCCTGTCTCTAACCTGTCTACCACTTGAGGCTTTGTGAATGGGGAAAAAAAGAGAGGAAAGAAAATCAGAAAGGAAGAATGGAAGAAGGAATGGAGAGAGTGTTTTAACTCTCCGACCTGCTCATCTATTTAGAACTACAGGGAAGACAAGATCTGTAGGTCCACCTTACACATGAGAAAACTGGGGCTCAAGAAGGGAAAAGTTTTCCTGTAACCATAGAGGGAGATATGGATCAAGATAACTAGCTAACCAGCAACACTATTTTCCTGGTAGAACTTAAGGCCCACCCTTTCCTTTCTCCTTTCTTCCTCAAGTGGCTCTCCCTGAGCCTGGAGGCCAGGCAATGATGCAGAGTCAATCAATAACCAGCTGCACCTGTTACACAGCGCAGCAGGCGGGGCCTGTGCCACCATCTGTCTATATGAGCCTCTGGTCTCAGGGTTCTTGAAAGTAGTGGTAAGTTCAGCACAGATTTCAACTGACTCCTGGACACAGAACTTCTGCCATGAAGGTGACAAGCATCTTTCTTCTCAGTGCCGTGGCTTTGTTGAGTTTATCTGGTAGGTGTCTTTGCATATTTTTTCAAATTCGTATCAAATTTTTGAACTGTTGGATTGCTGAATGTATTCTACTGGCTGAAAAACTGACAGTCCAGTCTGAGCTAAAACCAGTCTTAGATAGTCTTTTGGTCCCAGTGAAATAAAATAAGATCAATAGATGAGAATCACAGAAAGAAAAAAATTAACATAAAACAAAGAATTCTAGTGAGAAGTAAAGAGGTAAAAATGTTTTACTCTAGGGATAGATTGAACCTTCTCAGGGATATAATAGAGAAAAAAGGTGGAAATATTTCAACCTTAAATACCCTTTTTGCTCTGTGAATGCTTACGGGCCAATTTGCACATTTTAAATTCTCATGGAATTGCATAAAATAGTTACAATGGAATAGGGCCGGGGGTTTAGCACAGAGGTAGAATGCCCCTGGGTTCAATCCCCGGTACTGCAAAAAAAAAAAAAAAATAGTTACAATGGTTGCTGGTTGCTTAGTATAAAAGGCATAGTTTCACTGATTAAAAATATGTTTTGAATGTTTTGAAGGGAAATATTCTGCCTGAATAGATGGTGTGCATAAATCCCCAAACTGCATCTTTTTGTTGTTGTTGTTGTTGCGGTACTGGGGATTGAACCCAGGGTTATTCTACCTCTGAGCTACACCCCCAGCCCTATTTTTTTTTATTCTTTATTTTGACACAGGGTCTCACTAAGTTATGGAGGGCTTCACTAAGTAGCTGAGGCTGGCCGCGAACCTGGAGCCTCCGGTCTCAGCCTCCCAAGTACTGGGATTACAAATGTGCACCACCACGCCCGGCTCAAATTGCATCTTGACAATGTTGGCACACAATTCTGAACTCACAGGACTAAGACGACTTTCCTTTTTATCATTAGAAATAATTAACACTTTCAGCTTCATCTCCCATCTAGCACTTTGTGGAGAAGTGAAAGAATATCATTTGTTGCATTTGTTAAATATTTAGAAGAGCAGAGGTCCCTTTCCCCGCCTCATGCATATTAATTAATACAGATAGATGCCAGCAGTGAACACCTGCTCATCAATTTTTAGATTCATTAGATTATGAAACCCAGTGGGACCCCAATGACAACATCAGGTTCTGATTAGTCCAGGAGATCTTCTTCTTCATGCCCTCAGAGATTGCTGATATCAAAATTAAATCTCACTAACATTTCCTCCATTGGGTGCTATCAGATTAGTTTCCCTTCCTTTTAGGGAATTCATTCACATTTACCATCCCTTACATGATGTCAGCAAGACGTGCTGTTTTCTGGAGAATTCAGATTATCTATTTTGACTATTTGCAAATTCAAAAATATGAGTGGGACCTATAGTCAATCAGTGTCATGCAACTGTGGGGAAAAGGTCTTTGGGAAGGGAGAGTGAATTGGCAGTGTAATTGCATCAGAAGACCTAGTACTGTTGGTGATGATTCTTTCATAGCTAGTTATATAAATACTCCATACCGCCGGGCGTGGTGGTGCATGCTTGTAATCCCAGTACTTTGGGAGGCAGAGACCAGAGGATCCGGGTTCACGGCCAGCCTCAGCTCTCTCTCTCTCTCTCTCTCTCTCTCTCTCTCCCCCTGTCTCTCTCTCTCTCCACTTAGTGAGGCCCTCCGCAACTTCATGAGACCCGGTTTCAAAATAAAGTATAAAAAATAGGGCCGGGGGTGTAGTGCGGAGGTAGAACACCCCCCGGTTCAATCCCCGGTACCGCAAAAAATAAATAAATAAATAAATAAATAAATACTCCATACCTTCATCCATAAACTAAGATAAAGATACTTATACCCCACTCATTGCGAGATCCATCAACTGGTTGTAAGAATGTCAGTGTGCATTCAGAAGATTATATGGTCAGTGCCTGATATAGTTTGAGCAGTAAGTCCAAAGTTTCTATTTTCAAATAAATAGATCAACTTTTCTGAAATGGCAAATTGAGACACTTCAGTCACAATCAAAATTTTACTTAATTTTTTTCAGGATTTCAGCAGGCAGGGAGTGGATGAAAACTCATCTGATGTCCTTGAAAGGAAATGGAAATAAGAAGAGGTGGGGAGTGGAAGGGGCCAGCAAAGAAGTCAGTCTTCTATGAAAGCAGAGGGTTCTGAACAAGAATAGATGGGGCTTCTCCCATTTAGGATCTGATTTAACATGTCTGATTTATGTTTTCTAGGCAACACCACAGCTGACTCCCAAGAAAGAAAGGTACAGAGAATTTTATAACTTATTGTGTCTCAAGCTGAAACTGTTGAACCAATAGAAATGCATCCTTGCTGAGTCCAGCTTAAGCTGAGGCCAGGAGGAGGAGTGTGAATGGGAGGGAGGCTTCACCTGTTAAATGCAGTGGTAATGGCAGTTCCCCACCCCATGGTCCTATGTTGAAGGACAAATTCACTGACACATGGGCAAATTCCTCATTGTTGCCTGATGCTCATGGTGAAGGCATTCCTACATACACTAGTGTGGGCTGGTAGGACAAGCATTTTGGGTGGAAACGTTCTCAAGTCTACTACAAGTAGCCCTTCAAATTTCTAACAGGTTGGACCCTATTGCCATAAAATTCTCCTAATTACCAAGTTGCAGCTCTAATTTACAATGAACAGCAGATGATAACTAAGTTCTTCCTCTAGAAAACAATTCTAAATCTAACTTTTCCACATGGTTTCCTTTTTTCAAAAGGTAATTCAGTAAGTTTGGAGGCCAGAGGAAGTAGTGTCCTTCTTCTCATTACATTTATATCTGGAGGGAGGCAGCTGATAACCCAAAAGCTCACCAGTGAACTAATTATAACATTTGTGACAAATGTTATAAAGAAGATTTGGTACCATTAGGAATATAACTTTTTTTTTAATGTGTGTGTGGTACTGGGAATGGAATCTAGGGGCATTCTACCTCCAGGTTACACCTCCAGCTCTTTTTTATTTTTTGTTTTGAAACAGGGTTGCTAGGTCTTGCTAGGTTGCTGAGGCTGTCCTTGAACCTGCAATCCCCCTGTCTCAGCCTCCCAAGTACTGGGATTACAGGCATGTGCCACCATGCCCGGCTGGAATATAATTTATTTAGAGCGATGAGCAAAGATGTCCCCATGAGTCATGGAGGATATATGAGTGTTGGCGAAACATAACTGGTGAGAAGACTCTAACAGTCATTTGATGATCACTAGTTCTTACTGGAGTAGAGGACACACAGTGAAAAACTCCAAGAATAAAAGCTGTTTCATCTTTACACACTTGAGGTAGACCAGTGTGAGTGGACCAAGTGTATAAGGAATAACTTACCCCAACTAGCCACTGGCCTGAGAGAATCCAGCACCAGCAGTAATTGTAAACTTGAACACTATCTTATGCAGCTTATGTAAACCTCACAACAGCACTATGACATAGATGGGAAGATTATACTATCATTGTCATAGTGCAGATGAAGTGACTAAGATTGAGAGACGAGCCAATGTCACACAATTTGCACATAGCAGGGGCATTACTTAAAACCAGATTTTCTGACTTCGTGTCTTATATTCTTTCTCTTGGAAACTTCAGTGTCATTCTCCTGATTACAGTCATGAGGAAAAGAAATTAAGACCATTTTAGAAATTTTTGCTATAAACTTAAACAATGGAAAATAATGGAAAATGACTGTATTTAATTCCATTTTTAGGCTAATTGCGACAGTGAGATGGCTGGATGCCCCAAGATTTATAATCCTGTCTGTGGGGTTGATGGAAATACATATTCCAATGAATGTGTACTATGTCATGAAAATAAGTAAGTATAGACTTTCATTTTCTTCATATATATTTTAAGTTATCATCTGAATTGAAACTTTTACGTATCTTATCCTTCTAAAGCCCCAGTAATATACCAACAACATGAATCTTACCATGAAAGAAGCAAAATATCTTTTTCCAAAAGTAATTCTACTGGCCGGGCGTGGTGGCGCACGCTTGTAATCCCAGTACTTTGGGAGGCGGAGACCGAAGGATCCGGGTTCGCGGCCAGCCTCAGCTTTCTCCCTTTCTCTCTCCCTGTCTCTCTCTCTCTCTACCTAGTGAGGCCCTCCGCAACTTCGTGAGACCCGGTTTCAAAATAAAGTATAAAAAATAGGGCCGGGGGCGTAGCGCGGAGGTAGAACGCCCCTGGGTTCAATCCCCGGTACCGCAAAAAAAAAAAAAAAAAAAAAAAAAAAAATTTTTTTTTTTTTTTTTT
>PVJS01036415.1:0-20468 GCA_004027185.1 Glis glis
TGTGTGTGTGTGTGTGTGTGTGTGTGTGTGTGTGTGGTGTTGGGGATTGAACTCAGGGGTGTTCTACCTCTGAGCTACACCCCCAAGCCTATTTTATTTTATTTTTATTTGGAAACAGGGTTTTGGTATGTTGTTGAGAGTCTAGCTAAGTTCCTGAGGCTGGCCGTGAACCTGTGATCCTCCTGTCTCAGTCTCCCAAGTACTGGGACTGCAGGCATGCGTCACCACGCCTGCCCACGATCTCCTTTAATGGAGGGTTTATCATTGCCATTGTACAGATAAGGAAACTGTGCTCAGCAATGTTAAGTAGTTTAATGTCTCAGAACAAGTAGTCAAGCCACAACTTGAGCAGAAGCCTAACTGTACTAATACTCCTGTGTACTCTCCTTTTCTAACTCGGGTCAACTATCATGATTATTTCTTTAGGACCACCCAATAAACCGGGAGAAGGAAAAAAAATTATTCTGGGTTGATCTAGGAGAAGTGCTTGATAATGGGTTATTTGGGTATTTGACATCCATCTTTTGGGGTTCCTCTACTGAATGGGGGTGGTTAAGAGCAGCTCTTGTCCCAAAGTTAGTTTGTCTTCCTCTTTTACAAGTATTGTGGTAGCTGCTACTCCCCTTATTAAAACTGGCCATCCTGATGATACGGGGTCGAGTCTTTTGGACAAATAGGCCACAGGTCACTTCCACAGCCCCAAAGTTTGAGTTAAAACTCCTTTGGCAATCCCCTGTGCCTCATCCACAAACAGGTGGAAAGAATTAGTAACATTTGGGAGAGCCAGGGCTGGCACAGACACAAGTGCCTTTCTTAAGGCCACAAAGGCCTCCTGCTCAGTCTCCATCCATTCCAAGGGTTTTGTTCTCCTAAGGCTCTTTTTTTTTTTTGCGGTACTGGGGATTGAACCCAGGGGCGTTCCACCTCCGCGCTACACCCCTGGCCCTATTTTTTAGACTTTATTTTGAAACCGGGTCTCATGAAGTTGTGGAGGGCCTCACTAAGTAGAGAGAGAGAGAGAGAGAGAGAGAGAGAGAGAGAGCTGAGGCTGGCCGCGAACCCAGATCCTCCGGTCTCTACCTCCCAAAGTACTGGGATTATAAGCATGCGCCACCACGCCCAGCTTCCTAAGGCTCTTATATAGGGGTTTGCAATCTCTGCAAACCCTGGGATCCATAAGCGACAGAAACCCACCACTTCCAGGAATTCTCATACCTGTTTCTTGGTCTCCAGAGTGGGGATCTGAAAGATTGCTGAAATCCAGTTCTGGGACAAGGTGTGCTTTCCCCCTGACAGGTTATAACCAGGTATGTGACAAGGGGTAGACATAGCTGGGCCTTTTTGGCTGATACCCAATAGCCCAAAGCTTGAAGGGTCTCCAGGAGCCCTTCAGTAGTCTTTTTACATTCCTCCTTGGATTTTGAGGCAATGAGAAGGTCATCCACATACTGGAACAAGGTGCTTTCTGGATGTTTCTGGTGAAGCTCCAGAAGATCTGAGCTTAAGGCTTCATCAAACAAGGTTGGAGAATTTTTAAACCCTTGGGTCATCCTAGTCCAAGTCAGCTGACCTGTGAACCCTTCCTCTGGGTCTGTCCACTCACGTGCGAAGATGGGTTGACTGATAGGCACCAAAGGTAGGGAGAAAAAGACATCCTTCAAGTTGAGGACCATATAGACCTGCCTCTCTGGAGGCAGGAGGCTCAGGAGGGTGTAGGGTTTTGGAACCATAGCATATATAGTCACAACCCACTTGCTAACATCCCTGAGGTCCTGCACAGGTCGATAGTCTCAGGTCCCAGGTTTCAGAAATGCAAGCAATGGGGTGTTCCAAGGAGAATGTCAGGGAACAAGGATTCCCGCTTCCCTCAGTCTATGTATGTTTTTAGCAATTCCTTGCTTTGCCTCCTGGCTCATGGGATATTGTTTTACCTGAACAGGAGTTGTAGTACTTGATATCTGGACAACTATTGGGGGATGCTGGGCTGCCATACATGGAGGATTAGTCTCAGCCCAAATGTGGGGGAACAACTGTTATAGTTTTTGTAAATACTCCGAATACCATGCACTCCCCTCAGGAGTGGGCCCTGGTTGTAAATGATATTCCTCAGACAAAGGGCAAGTCAGTAGTATTCTGGTCAAGATTTGGTCCAGTCCCAAGGTAAGGTGGGGTTTTCCTCTTCAAAAAAAATTGTTGCCCCTTGTTTCCAAAGAAAGTCTCTGCCCAACAAAGGGTATGGGCAGTCTGGTATGACCAGGAAGGAATGAGTTACAGTACCTTGTCCTAAATTTACAGTCCATGTAGTAGTCCATGGGTATGAAGCGGTCTGTCAGATTGCACCCTGGATGGTCAACTGGTGAGGCACTATGGATCCTAGAGGGTTCTTCAACACTGAGTGAGCTGCTCCGATATCTATAAGGAATGTAACAGTTTTGCCCCCAATTTTCACTGTTACCATGGGCCCCCCATGGCTCAGTGAGATGGAGCCGTGGCCCGTCACTCTTCTCCTTCTCAGAGTTGGAGAATCGGGTGGTCCTTTTTCCTTGGTTTTTTTTTGAATAGTGGTTTCTGTAAGTGCTGCCACTACTACCCAAGACAGCTTTTTATTTTGCTTATCCTCCATAGTATCCCTTTTATTATAAACCTTCTGAGCAATCTCTAGTAGCTGGGACCTATTCATAACCACAAATCCTTCTAATTTTTGCAATTTTTGCTTTATGTCTGGGGCTGACTGAGTGACAAAGGCAATATTTATGGCCCACTGGTTTTTGGTAGTGTTGGGGTCAATTGGGGTAAATATCCAATACGCTTCTCAAAGATGCTCAAGAAACACAGCAAGTCATTCTTGAGGCTCCTGAATAACCTCACTCACCTTAGAAAGATTTGTAGGTTTCCTAGCAGCTGCTCTTATGCCTCCTAAAATGATTTGGTGAAATTTCTCCAGTCTCTCCTTACCTTGTTCAGTATTTGTATCCCAGTCAGGCCTTTTAGAGGGGAAGTTCCAATCTAATCAGTCCTCTCTGTCAGAAGGGAATAATGAGCCTGGTCCAAGAGCTAACTTTTCACTCTCCACCTTAATTTGGTCCTTCTCTTCTGCCATGAAGAAGGTGGCCAGGAGCTGTTGACAATCATCCCATGTTGGCTGGTGGGTATAGAAAACAGTCTCCAGAAGACCATTTAATGCCTGACACTTCTCAGAGAAAGGGAGGTTATGGGTTTTCCAATTATAAATAGCACTAGTGGAAAAGGGGACATACACCATAAACAGATGTGGGTTTCTGCCTCTGCCTTCTACAGGTCCTCCCATTGGTGTGGCCTTCCATAGGTGAAGGAGGGGTGCCACTTCAGCCTCCTCAAGTGCCCATCTCGCCTTCCCAGATCTGCATATGAGAGGGAGAGAGGGGTCCTGATGTTGAGGAAACTAATTCCTCCTCCAGGGTCCAGCCATTTCCTGGCTGAGGCCAGAGCTGGTTGGGTGCATAGGGTAGAGGAAAATTATCTTCCTTTGGCAGAGCCGAGAGAAGTGGTGGCACTTTTGCCTTCTCATTCCTTGCAGGATGAACTAAAAGAATACAAGATCCTAGAGACAAGGCACAGGTTTTAAGCCAAGGAGGGAGGTTTTGGAGTAGAGACAGCCAATGATCAATATACAGAAATTGGTCGGGATGTTCAGGGTCCCCAGTAACTATACGCCAAATGGCTTGGGCTGTCTGGATATCCAAGGTCCCTTCGCTAGGCCATCTGACCACAAAAGTTGAGCAATTCACAAAGAGTCTTTAATTTTCCCAGGGAAAAACAGATACCATATTCAGTTTCCTCCACAAAGCCATCTATAAAATGTTTAAGCATACACTTTAGTGGAGTCTTAGGGAAGCTTGAACCTCCTCCTGTCTTTACCAATGCTCATAACAACTATGACTAAGACCAATCAGAGGATAGACATAAAAATTTACACAGTCAGGACAAGATCACACTCAGTCACAGACCTGGCCATGGGAGACTTAGCCAAAGTGGCCTAGCTGATGTGGCTTACAACCTACTTTCTATGTTTCAGTACCAGTATAGATCATATGTCTCCGTGGTGTGACAGCTTTTGCCAGTCTTACCAACGTCTGTCCACTCAGATCTCATAGCCTTCCTTGGGTACTTAAGGACCCCAACTATGAGACCACAGACTCAAACTCAGTCAGAGGACTAACTGAGCTAACTTTCACTTCATTCACTTCAAGACAGAGACAAATCAAGACAGAGACAGATTAACAACTGCCACACTCCTTTCAGACAAGCCTACAGACAGATAAACAGGCAGACAGACAGAACCTAAACCTGTGGGCTGGTGACTTCTCACTCAGAATCCTGGACAACAGATCAATGGCTGTGTCCTACCTCTCCTGCATGTCCTTCCCAGAATGCTCCCCTGACCTTACCTCTGGAGGTTCTTTTTCTAGGCGACTATCTGATTTTCTTTAGGGCAGTGTCCTGGAAACCACTGGGCCCCAAGAGGACAGACAGTGGGGTGTCCTGGGGCCCTGGAACATCTCAGGTAGTGCCTCCCTTAGGAGTCCCTCTCAGACTGTCCCTCGGCCTCTCCCGTCAGGACACCAGGACACCTCAGGTCGGCAGTCTTGAAAGAATCTCTCTGGGGCCTCCAAAATGTTATGAAGTATACCACCCAGACAAGACTGACCAGACCACAGGTGTTGCCAATTGAGAGTCTTTATTAAAAGAAACCAGCAGGCTGGGACCACCCTGGCATAGTGCCCAAGTGTGGTACTCGACTGCCCTCTAGCATCTTCTTATATAGGGTGAGAAACAATACAAGCTTAGAATGCAAACTGAGGTTCCCATGACAGGTTTCCATAGCAGGGTGTGGGAAGCCCCTATGGTTCCCATAGTATTCAGGTAAGCCAAGAAGAATGAAAGTACAGAAGTGAGAATAGGCCATTAGCACATACAATAGTACAATTAGTTTCTATAGTACATTTTGCTAGTATCAACAGACCATTAATTATGTGCCCATATCCTGGTTTGATCTTGAAGAGAGAACTTCCCTGTTTCATAGCCAAGGTGAGGTTGCCCTTAGAAACAATCATGGAGTCACTTTAGCTACAGATTACTTCAGCTATAACTATGTATTATCACACCTCAACTTTATAAAAGCAGTATATGATAAACCCAAAGCCAACATCATATTTAATGTGAAAAAACTAAACAAGTGTGTCCATTGCCACTATTCCTAATCAGCATAGTATTTGAAATTCTAGCCAGAGCAATAAGGCAAGAGAAGAAAATGAAAGGGATATAAATAAAAAAAGAACTGAAATTATCTCTGTTTTTAGGTGACATGATTCTATACTCAGAAGATCCAAAAAACAAAACCAGAAAACCTATAAAACTGATAAATTAAGCAATGTAGTCAAGATATAAAATCAATTTAAAAATCAATAATTTTTCTATACACCAACTATGGATCTACTGAAAAAGAAATCCAGAAAACAATTTCATTCACAATAGCCTAAAAAATACTCAAGAATACATCAAGAGATCTAGTTAAAAGATCTCTACAATAAAAATTATAGAAATTAAGGGAAAATTGAAGAAGACCTTAGAAGATGGAAAGACATAACATGTTTTTGGATAGGCATAATAAATATCATTAAAATGGCCATACTACCAAAAGAAATCTACAGATTCATTGTAATCCCTATCAAAATATCAATGTCATTCATAGAGCTATAAAGAACAGTACTAAGGCCGGGAGTGGTGGCGCATGCTTGTAATCCCAGTACTTTGGGAGGCGGAGACTGGAGGATCCGGGTTCGCGGCCAGCCTCAGCTCTCTCTCTCTCTCCATTTTTCTCTCTCTCTCTACTTAGTGAGGCCCTCTGCAACTTTGTGAGACCCGGTTTCAAAATAGAGTATAAAAAATAGGGCTGGGGGTGTATTGCGGAGGTAGAACGCCCCTAGGTTCAATCCCTGGTACCGCAATAAATAAATAAATAAATAAATAAATAAATAAATAAATAAAAAACAGTACTAAATTAATATAAAAAACAAAAGACTAAGAATATCCAAAACAATTCTGAGCAATAAGAACCATGCTCGAGGCATCATAAAACCTGATTTCAAATTATATTACAGAGCTATATTAATGAAAGGAGCATGGTATTGGCACAAAAATAGGCACATAGATCAATGGAATAGAAGACACAGAATCAAATCTTCCCATTTAAAGCCAGTTGATTTTAGACAAAGGAGCCAAAGACATATACTGGAGAAAAGTGCTGGTAAAACTGGATATCCATATGAAGAAGAATGAAATTAGTCCCCAATCTCTCACCCTACATAAGAGTCAACTCAAGATGGATCAAACATCTAGAAGTTAGACAAGAAAATTTGCAATTACTAGAAAAAAAGATAGGACAAACTTGCCAATGTATAGGCACTCAGAGAATTCCTCAGTAATACTCCCCAAACTCAGGAAGTAAAACTGAGAATCAATAAATGAAATAGCATGGTCATGATCAGGTATAGAATGTTCCCTGAATAGGTCAGGGTTAATATAGTTAAATAATGAGGGTTGTAATATCATCAGTAGATAAATTCATCTGGGTGGTAACCTAGGGCAGTGGATTGTGGTTGGAGAAGGTGGGTTCCTGAGGGTGTGGCCTTAGGGATTTTGCTTGTGTTTTTGAATCCTCTTGCTTGCTCTCTTTGCTTCTTTCCTCCACAATGTTAGAGTAGAGCTTTGTGAGCTTTCTCTGTCTGCTTCCTGCCACCATGCTCTGAGCTTCAGACCCTGGCCTCATATGGACTGAACCCAGAATTGCCAAAGACTGTGAGCAAATAAATCTTCCTTCAAGTTGTGTGGTCAGCCATCTTGGATTATAGCAGCGAAGATGTTGACCAAGACAAACATCAAATCACAAAGCTTCTTCACAGCAAAGGAAAAAATAGTCTGAAGAGAGAGGCTACTGAATGAGAAAAAATCTTTGTCAGCTAATCTTTGGTAGAGAAATAATATCTAGAATATATATAAGAACTTTAAAAACTTAACACTAAAATAACAAATAACCCAATAAAAATGGGCAATTGAACTGAATAGACATTTCTCAAAAGAAGAAATACAAATAGCCAATAAATACATAAAAAGTAAACATTGTTAGCAATCAGGGAAATATCAAAACTGAACTGAGATTTCATCTAACACCAGCTAGAATGGAAATCATCAAGAATACAAACAACAATGAATGCTGTCAAGGTTGTGGGGACATAGGAACACTTAAACACTGCTGGTGGAATTGCAAAATTGTACAGCCACTATGGAGATCAGTGCAGAGGTTTCTCAGAAGACTAGAAATGGAACCACCATATGACCCAGCTACACCATGAATTAGTATCTTTTCAAAAAATTAAAGTCAGAAAACTATAGTGACAAATTCATACCTAGTTATAAAATGATGCAATTCACAGTAGCCAAATTGTGTAACCAAACAAGGTGTCAATCAACAGATGAATGGATAATGAAAATATGGTATATATACACAATTGGATTTTACTCAGCTATAAAGAAAAAATAATTACATCATTTTTAGGAAAATGGATGGAGCCAGATGATAGTATGCTACATGATATCAGAAAGTCTTAGAAACCAAAACATTTAATATTTTCTCTCATATGTAGAAGCTGGAGAGAAAATAAGAAACAAAAGGGCTTTAGCTAATTGAGAAGGGAGGCCAGTAGAATAGTGGACGGGGTTAGGAGGAGGAGGTAGGGAGGGGATTGTCCCTTATAGAGTCTCAAATGAAAACTGACTGTACTTACCAAGTTCCTGCTATTTTGTCAGAGTTTCAAAATTTTTTTCTCTTGAGGAAGTGATGATTATTTTAAGCTCTTTCCAGTTTGCAGCTGGAATTTTCTGCTATGCCTTATGAATACTCATTCTGTACATGCTGGGCTTATAGCTGGCAGGGTTCCGTAAACAGAATTTATGGAAATTTTCTGCATTTCTCTGTTCTCTAGGATTTTCTCCTTTAATTCCAGCCATTTTTACAATACTCAAAGTCTGATCTTTGCTTTTGGCCCAGAAGATCTATTTTCTACCTAGATTTCCTTTCCTTTTGTGCTGAGATGTAAAAGAAATGCCAGAAGGTAAAACTATTGATGTGAACATGGAGCTCATTCCCTATGTTGTCCTTCTTTCATAGATCATAGCCCTCAAGTCCCCCATGCCTTATTTTCTGCATTTTTAAAATATAATTTTATCATATGCATTTTTACCCAACTGTTGCCATTCTTCTGGGTACAAGTTAATGATAAACTGCTTCTTTGAATAAACACACACACACACACACACACACACACACACACACACACGACACAATGCTATTGATGACATGATGTTAATATTACTGGCAAGATTGTGCTATATATTTACCTTTATTCTGCCTTATAAATTTACATATTTATTTATTCATTTTCACTCTTTATCAGAGTGTTTGATATATATACATTTTTACTCATGTATTCCATTTTAATAATTAAAAGCCATTAAACTAGGAAAGGATTTTCATTCATAATGTTACAATGCCCCCCCCATATTCAGTTGCAGTGGGCACAACTGGCCTATTTTCTGAGCAGTATCTTGGATGACTTATCACCCATCTTACTGGAAATAAAATATTATAACTTGTAGTTACAATATCAATTATTTAATTGACATTTTCAAATATTTGGAGATCTCATTGTTTTAAGTAATTTTTAAAAATTTGTATGAGATTATTATCAAATAAGAAACAAATGAACTGTACCATATCTAAATATACTTTGATTCACTTTATTTGCAGAGACAAACCTAGTTGAAAGAATTCCATTTTCATGAAGTATCTACATATCATTTTGGACTCTCATACTCTCTGGGCTGCTTCTGCTGCCAGTTTCTACTGCTCAATTTCTGTCATCCTTGGATTCAGTCTGTCAAAAACCATGGAGCCACTCTGACTCAAGTGATTTTCCCATCGGTTCCTGCTGTTAGTGTTTTGTTCATGAAATCTTAATCAGTTTGCTCAATCTTCTCATACCCCAAACCTCAAATGTAACATAATCATTATGCATCATTCCATGCCTACTGATTAGATAGAAGTGTTGACATACTATTTATTTATAATTATAAAACATCTTACTGAGCAGAGAGCATATATTTTTGGATTTATGTATGTGGTGGCATCTGTCCTGACTTTCATAATTTAACCTGCTACATCACTAAAATTTGTGTCCTGTTATAGCATAGTTTTTGGATCCATAATCACTATTTGCATTTTAAAAATGCAAAATTAAATATCTGAAAATAAACAAAAATGTTGTCCTTAAGTTTGTCTCCAAAATTCATTTAATGAGAAAAACCTAATATAAAAGGTTATGGTTTATATTTTTCACTTTTCTTTGCTACAGAAATTATATGAATATCTATAAAGTCCTGTATTCTACTAGTATTATGAGTATATGGTATATTCTTAAAAATTCCTTGTGAAAAATGAAAATTTAGAATTCCAAATAAGTAACAGTGATCCATACTAATTTTTCTTCTAAGTGATCATTCTAATATTTTCTGTCTGTGCAAATTTCAGTAAATCATTTAATTTTTACATGATTAAACACATTGCTAGTGAAATTACAATAACAATGTTTTTTGAAATCACAGGTTGTGAGGAAAAATAAATGATGTAGGTATATATTTAGAAAATCATGTGATTTAAATGTTTTATTTGCCATGATTTTCCAAATGTATTCCAGTTTAAAATGAAATTGTATTACACCCAGTTCTAAATGATTAGGAATTTCACAACTATCACAGAGCATTAAACTTAGGTAGAGAGGCTCTGAAATTAACCAAAAGAGTAGAAAATAGAGAAAAAAGTAGAAAATTTTGGACCAGTTTAGCTCTTTATTGAAGCTAGTTATCATCCAGGAAGAGTCTTCTGTAAGTTAGTGAAATGTTTCCACACAGGATTTAGATTTCTTTTTGCTTATTGTTTCAGGAAGGCATGATCATTACAACTTAGACTTTTGATAAAAAAAATGAGGTGCTTAATTCAGTAAGAATAATGACTTTTTCATAATCCAGTAAAATGTGACACAGTAGGGAATTCAGACTGTACTTGACATATTTGAGACAGAAAAAGCACTTTTAGAATTAGACTCTGCTGTGACCTAAAAACAAGGGTTTGACCAGACTACAGCCTACACGTTTAGCATTCTCCATGGGAAAATATTGGAGAATGGTGAGGAACAGAGTTCTTCCAAGTGTCAAACTGGTGCTCAACAGAAAAGATATTTCCAGCAAGAGTACAAACCAATGCTTTCAGAAGAATGTTTTTGACTCCTGCCATTTTGAATCTGAAGGGAGCATTTTGTCTTGTAAATTTAATTATCAATATGAGTGGTCATCAATCAATACAAGCTATATGAGATCAAATGGGTTCAATAGGTACAGATTTTTTTAAATTTATAAATATTTTCATGATGTTTATATCATCCTTATCTTCATTGTGTTCATTATCATCATCATCATTCTATCAATATGAGCATTTTGTGAAATTTTAATGGCCTAATAATGACACTGGTATTAAGCGTTGATAACTAAACAATAAGAATTTTGTTATTTATTCAGGGATAGGTGATTCTGTTTTCTTCTTCCTCTGGCATTACATTGCCCTAACCTAATTTAATTTTGCTTGGCATGGAATTAAGAGAAGCATAAGTAGCATTCAATTAAGAAACAATATGTGTTTTTAAGCCTTATAAAATTATTTGTTTTGCCTTTCCAGGTATTATAGAACTATTTAGTATTAATTTAGTTTACAATGTTCTTATTTATAATAACTCTTATTTTTAACCTTTTTTACTTTTTGTTTTTTGTACATTACTGTGAAGATTGAACAGAAAATGAGAAATATAAAGCATCATCTTTTTTCTAAGATTCTTCTGAAAAAGAAAATGAATAAATTGATGGAGAAGTTCTTGGCCAAACATTAAATTTCTTATTACTTACAATATAAATTATTATTAATTTTCCTGACTTCAAATCAGGTATAACTGCATTTTATGAATCCTCATTCTGTCTACATAGAGGCAAATGAAATAGATCTATACTGCTGCCATATCATCACACTTTCTATCTCCAGATCACTCAGAACTTTCTCAAACACCCAGGAGAACTGGAAATGCAGCAATTCTTAATTCATACATCCCTAGATATAATGACATTTTGAAAAATGATCCTGGATTTCAGTATTAGTTACCATTGACAGAGGCAAGTATATGCATATATATATATATATATATATATATATATATATATATATGTATGTATGTGTGTGTATACATGTATACATGTGTGTGTGTTTGTGTATGATTATTTTATTCTGTTTAAGCCCAAATCTCATCTAATGTTTATTTTTGAAGAAATGGTATATTTAATCTTTGAAATGCCAAAAAGAGTTACAGAATCTCACTATAAGAATAGATGGCAAGAATTCTAGGGAATCAGCGCAATTCAGATTCAGTTGAGTAGATTTCAGGAAATGCACAGCATTGAGGTTAAGTAGGAACAGAAGATTTGAAGGTCATAGGAAATTTTAATGTTAGTAATGAGATAGGAACTAAATAATGATCTCTGTATATTTACTGATTACAACAGATCACTTCACTATGAGATATGAAGCAAGCTTGGAAAAAGGGAACAAGATTCATTAAATAGGGAGGTACACTAAATCCATAAGGAAATCAAATGTAATTCAATAATTAGCACTTGATACTCAGTATGTCAATGGTCTGTGATGAACAGTTGAGTTTCAGAGGAACTTCAAATATCTCCTAATGCACTTGGCTAGCATTCAGTTTGATACATTGCCACATTGAAAGAAAATAATAGTTACAAGGAGACTGAAGCATATGACTGCCAGTAAGGGCTGATTTCATCATTTGAGAAATTTCAGCTTGAATAGTGATTTTCATGGCCCAGACTGCTGCACAAAATGAGGACTGCCTGTACAGAGACGAGCTGAACTGCATAATCAACCAATCGAAGTTTATAGATTAATTAATCCCCAAACAGTAAAATACACATTCAGTTTAAGTGCACGCAAAGCTTTTATCAAAACAGAACATATTCTGGGACATAAAGCAATTCTCAATATAGATAAAAGGATTCAAGTCATACAAAGTATGTTCTCTGATCATATGATTTTAAATCAGAAGTTCTCAACAGAAATATCTCTAAAAATGTGAATATCTTGTAAATAGACTAGGGGTCAAGAAAGAAATCAAGGATTAAATTAGAAATATTTTCAGGATGTGAAAGTATGAGAATGCTCAAGAGATTCCTTGTTGGAATGAAAACTACTTTGGAAAAACTGTCTGGCATTTTCTTAGAATGTTACACATATGTCTACCATAAAAATTTAGGCATTTCACACCAAGACCAAAGAAAGCACATTTCCATGCAAAGACTTGCCCACAAATATTTATAGCAGCATTATTTTTAGTGGCCCCAAACTAGCAACAATTTATATGTCCATCAACAAGTAAATAGATAAATAGATTGTGGCTATATAGCTAATGAATATTTATCAGAAATACAAAAGAATGAATTATTGGTACAGAAAGTACCATCATGAATTTCAAGATAATTGCCCTAAATGAAGGAAATAAAATAACAAAAAAAACCTAGCACATACTGTGTTATCATTTTTATAAAGTTCTAGGAATTACAAACTGATGTACAGTAATACAGGGTAGATTGAGCTTAGCCTAGAGATAGTGAAGGATGGACAGTGTGGGTAGCAGGAAATGATTAACAAACATCACAGGAAAATATATGAAGATGATGTATATGTTAACTATCTTGATCATGGAGACATTTTATGCATTTGTGTGTATATGACATAAATCAGTTTAGACTCCAAATATGGTAGCTTATTGTATTTCAGTTATACCTTGATTAAGTTGTTTAAAAAGGGAAAATAAATTATTTTCTAATTGCTGTACCTGATACATTAGAGGCATAGGCAATATTCTAGTAAATACACATACACACAAGCATATATAAATACCATGGAATTTTACACATATTCAAATGATATGTGAACTGACTTTGAACAACTAGGCAAAGTACATGGTATAAAAAGAATATTATATTTGGAGCCACCCAGTAATAAGGGAGGTCATGATTAGTCAATCAATGTTAAAAAAATGAGAGGTGAGCAAGAAAAAATGTAGAGAAAAATTTGCCTTTATAAAGGCAATACGTAGCCGGGCGTGGTGGCGCACGCTTGTAATCCCAGTACTTTGGGAGGCGGAGACCGGAGGATCTGGGTTCGAGGCCAGCCTCAGCTCTCTTGCTCTCTCCCTGTCTCTCTCTCTCTCTCTCTCTTTCTCTCCTTAGTGAGGCCCTCCACAACTTCATGAGACCCGGTTTCAAAATAAAGTATAAAAAAAATAGGGCCGGGGGCATAGCGCAGAGGTAGAACGCCCCTGCGTTCAATCCCTGGTACCGCAAAAAATGAATAAATAAATAAATAAAGGCAATACGTAATGGAGCAGGTACACTGGCTAACATTATTGGCTAACAATCAAAATAGTAGCCAATAGGTAGATATGGATTGGGAAAATTTCTTGATAAAATCATATATATATAAACACACACAAAAAACTAAATTTTTAAATTTTTGAACTGTTTTCCCTTTACCAAATGGCTGTGGACAAAATATTTTTTGAAAAGATCCAAGTAACCAACTTTACTTGTTGATGACTGGTCCCAGAATATGAGACATCAATATGATCAATTTGCATTGATCAAACACTAAAGATGATGGTTATCATTAACCCATTCACTCCCATCTTCCCAAATGTGGGATATTATAAGAACAAATTGAGCAACAAATATATCATTTATAGTAACTTTTGAATTAACAAAATTATTTGAGAACTGTCATCAATAGCATTTATCAACTTTATGATTCAGTTATTTCACCTCTAATCACTGCTTCCTTGCTTAACATGTGGTTTGGGGGATGTTTCAGACGGGAACCATACCAATGGGTTAAGATCTTTAGTGAGATTACCATATACATGCCTTTAGCTATAGGGTGTACAACCATAGACAAAGGTTTTGACCTTGGAAAAAATTTTGAGTCACGTACTAATCTTGGAGTCTGGAGCCATACCTAAATGCTATTGATGTCAGTTCTCAAATCATTTTGCTAAATTGCTTCTCTGGTATTTTCATGAATACTGGAATAGATATATTTATTACTATTATGGATACTAGAATGGAAATAATTAGGTGACATTTTAAAATGTGATAGAAGCATTTATATATAAACATATATATAGTAAAATAACTATAATATTTTACAAATGCTGTTATAATACATGAAATGTGCTCTTACACATCTACATGTGCATATATAAAATAAATTCTAATATATGAACTCAGTAATGTGTGTGCATATATATACAACTTAATATGAATATTCTTCTAGACACTGAAAACTAAGATAACACATGAGAACCACGGAATTTTGAACAGACAACTATAGCAATACAATAAGTTTATTATATACATGATTGTTTCTGAGGCCAAAATTGAGAATCACTAATAGATTTCTATCCTCATTGAAAAATATTTTTAGTATTTATTTAAAATCCAATTTGCATATATTTAATTAAAATATAATACTTTTATTAATCTTTGCAACCAAAGAAAAATATTAGCATGTTAGTGAGCTCTTAGGAAAGCAGAAAAATAAATGTAAGAAAAACTAACAAGAAAAGAAACTAAAAGGCATATTTTAATCTTTCGCTTTCCAATAATATTTTCTTGGCAGGCCATTTGTTTCTCTCAGTACCAGGGTTGTCTTATCTAGAGCTATGGTCTCAACAAAGAATAGAGAGGGGCTTAGATTGAATTAGACCTGTCAGACTAGGAAAAGGAATGGAGGGGTTACTTTAGACTAATAATCAGTGCAATGGAAAATTTTGGTCAGTTCAATTTTTTAGAATCCCAGACATATAAGATACTTTTTGAATATTTGTTTGTAAGCAAACCTGCACACAAACTGTTCCACTGAAATAAATATATATATTCTTCATAATACATGCCACTAAAAACAATTCTATGGGCTTTCCCTAGAACATAGTTAGTTTATTTTAATTTTATGCTCTCTACTTCCAGAATTTTTAGAAATATAATCTTCTTTGAGAAAGGGCAGCACAAAGATATTTTGAATTTCTACTTGACTAAGGTGATTCCCAAGTGAATGATCCCCAGCAGTATTCTAGTTTTATTTTTATTACACTCAGTGCTTTTGTTGCATTCTAATTACAACATCTACTATAATCCAATAAATATTTTTAATTACTACTAATCACTCTCTCTCTTTCTTTTTTTTAACTAGGTATTGAACCCGGGTGTATTCTACCTCTAAGTTAAACACCAAGCCCTTTTTTAATTTCTACTTAGAAACTGTCTTCCTAAGTTGCTGACAGTCTCCCTAATTTACGGATACTGGCCTTGAACTTGTGATCCTCCTGTCTTGGCCTCCCAAGTACTGTGATTACAAGTGTTGCCACCATGCCCAGCTTCCAATTTTTTTTTCATGGTGCTGGGGATTGAACCCAGGAGCATTCTACCTCAAAGCTGTACCCCTAGCCCTTTTTATTTTTTGTTTTGAAACAGGGTCTCGCTAGGTTGCTGAGCCTGGTCTCAAACCTGTGGTCCTCCTATCTCAGCCTCCCAAGTACTGAGATAATAGGCATGTGCCATCACCCCTGGTTCCAGCTTCCATTTTTTATATTGTCTACTCACATTTTGAAGTCCAGCACAAATATGATCTACAATATTATTAGAGCCTAAAGAGAAAGCCTACAGAATGGGAGATCTTTGCAAGCTATCCCTCTGACAGAGGTCTAATATCTAGGATATACAAATAACTTAAAAGACTTTACACTAAGAAAACAAATAATCCGATCAAGAAGTGGGCAACTGAAATGAATAGACACTTCACGAAAGAAGAGATACAAATGGCCAATAGATACATGAAAAAATGTTCAACATCATTAGCAATCAGGGAGATGCAAATCAAAACTACTCTAAGATTTCATCTAACCCCAATTAGAATGGCAATCATTCTAACAACAACAAATGTTGGCAAAATGTGGGGAAATTGGGACTCTTCTACACTGTTGGTGGGATTGCAAACTAGTTCAACCACTATGGAGATCAGTGTGGAGATTCCTCAGAAAACTGGGAATGGATCCACCATCTGATCCGGCTATACCACCACTGGGTATCACACCAAAGGGATTGAAACTAGAAAACTACAGTAATATATGCATACCCACGTTCATAGCAGCACAATTCACAATGGCCAAATTATGGAACCAACCTAGGTGTCCATCAACAGATAAGTGGATTACAAAATTGTGGGAAATACACACAATAGAATTCTACTCAACAATAAAGAAGAACAAAATAACATCATTTGCAAGAAAGTGGAAGGATCTGGAGAATATTATGTTAAGCGAGATCAGCCAATCACAAGAAAGGAAGGGACATATGTTTTCATTAATATGTGCAACCTAGGAAGTAGTGGGGACACACAAGGGACTCCGGCTGATAATGGAGAACCCTCAGTGGGGTAAGGGAAGTGGTACAAGGGAAGGGGAAGGGCAAGAAAGAAGCGAATCAGTGGAATTACTATCATAAACAATGTGTACATGTGTGAATATACCATCATCTTTATTGGTACTTATATGGGTGGGGGGAGGTGGGGGGGACACTAAGAGTTGTGTGCATGTATGTTAACATCAAATAGATATTCATTGTGATGTGAGATTCCAATGCACCAATAGAAGCATGTTAAAAATATAAAAAATAAAAAGGGAATAAAAAGAGCAAGTTGATAGGTAAAAAAAATAAAATAAAATACAGTTTTTAAAATTCTACCAATATAAGACTTGATCACATTTTGAGCTACATGTTTATAACATATTACTTCTGCATATATACCTATTGCTCTTTTTATATTCAATACTATCTAGAAAATATGAGTTATTTCAAGTTAGTCTTAGAGGTAAAATTTCTTTAAATTTTCTATAAATGGGAATGAAGACATATAATAAAGTTTCTTTTTATGCTCTTCTACATTTTATGTATCTTTTTAACATTTTAATAGGGTGCATTGTAATTTTACATATTGGGGGTACAGGGTACAAATATACATGCAAACACCCTTGTTTCCTTCTCTACCCAGTCCCCCCTTCCTCATCCTCACCCTCACCCTGCAATTCTTTGGGATTGGAATTGGCAATTTTGTATATGTTCATAGCATTATTTCTACTACTGCATTTATGACTTCGTCCTCCTTTCCCTTTCCTAATCCCCCTCAGTCGATCCCCTGAAGTCTCTGCTTATCTATCTGATGTTGATCATATTTCCCAATATCTCTCTAGCTTCCAGGTATAAAAGAGAACATACATCTACTCATTTTTGGGGACTCGTTGTACTCACTTAGTATAATATTCTCAAGTTCCATCCATTTTCCTGCAAATGGTGTGATTTTGTTCTATTTTATGACTGAACAAAATTCCATTTTGTGTATATACCAAAGTTTGCAATCCACTTCTCTATTGATAGACATCTAGTCTGGTTCTGTAATTTGGCTATTGTAAATTGTGCTGCTATGAACATGGATTTACAAGTATGATTATAAAATTCTGATTTAATTTCCTTTGGGAAGATGCCCAGGAGAGCATCTTTACAACAAATCAGCAAAAGGTTTTTGTTTGTTTCTATTCATAAATCCAGGATTAAAACTGTTAGTTCCTAGTGTAGGATAAAATGGCAAAGAATAAATTCTAGCCTGACATATGTTGATTCAACCAAACTTTATAACTTTATTTAATACATATCACCATTCCCAGATTATTGATCTGGTTACTTTTATTTCCCCCTTTTGGGGATAAGTATAAGGTTGATTTTTAACCTTATCTCAAAAGATCTACTGACCAAAAATATTTCTGAACTTATTTTAGTAATGTAATTCCTCTCCTCATATAAATATATATGTAAGTAAACTGTGATAGCCTCAAAATATGTTCCCAAAATATATACCTATCCTCATTTTTCTGAATTTCTTGTAACAAACATTTCTTATATAGTAGTCAACATATATTATGATAATATTTAAGTAGTCTATTCAATATAGCTATCATAATTTGTCCAATTATAAAATCCTTAAGAAAGACTTACATGCCATTATCATCCAATTGGAAATAATTTAGTTATTTTAAAATGAGGTTGGCTTTAAATATTTCTACAAGAATTAATCATCATAAATAACTAATTGCTTCCTTAAAATAATTCAAAACTCTCTATATAACTGTGAAGATATTTTCTTGATAACAAATCGTTGCTTCTTGTTATTCTCAGTGACATCGTGCCCCAAAATAGAAGTATAATTATGCTTGCTAGCACCTCTGACAGTTTAAAGTTAAGGAAAATGCAAGTGTAAAAGCTAGAATTAGTTATAAATTACATGATCATTTGTTCATTATCATTGGATAAATTCACAATAAAATTTAAGTGTGCCTATTTTTCATGTGAGTTCAATGAGATATGACTTCTCCCTGGGGCATCAATCTTTGAGTGCAGAAACCATGGAAGACAATTCATTTGATGGGCTTATTGCTTCTCCCAGCACCAACAATGAAGCTATAAAGAAAATATCTGTTTCTGAGCTTTGTTAAACATGCCTTTAAAAACCAGGAATAGTTCTAAAAACATTCTTAAATCATAGCTATCTTTTTATGTAAATAAAATTTAAAGTCAATCTGCCATAAAGTTTAGCCTTATGAAACAGGTAAGCATCACAATTCTTTACATTATGTGAAAAATTAGTTTACCCATTGGTGGGGCAAGCTAGTGAAAAGTAGGAATTTTATAACTGAAAATTGGATTCAGAACATGGAACAGCTTGAAAGCAGATAAATCTCTCTGGAAAACTCAAAATCCTTCATTAATTTCATGTGTTCGGGCAGGAGGTGACTCCATGATCAAGAGATAAAATAAAATCTAAAATTTTCAGTTTTAAAGTGGAAAGCAATCACAAGACTACTTGAATTTTCCAATAACCTGAAAATTCATAACTAAAAATTTGGGTATTTTGTCTTAGAACCCAGAATGTTTCTAACCCAATCACCCATACAATGAAAATTATAGATGTGTGTGTTTTAAGAAGTGTAGATTCTATAAAATTCATGTTTCTGAAGTTAACTAATTTTAGGTCATGCAGTGGTTGATGTCCATTGGTTGGCTATTGAAGAAAGTATTTTAATAATAATAAATGAACATTCAATGGGCAAAAATGGCAGTTGTTTTACAGTATTCCAAGTTATTATGTGTGAAATGATTTGCCTATTTAATACAGCCATTATGATCCAATTAGTTTACCATACCTCCCACCTCCCAAAAAAAATCTGGGTTGCATTTTTTTCTATTCTATTATTCCCTATCACCCTCTTGCCTTTACTTTAGTTTTCATAACAAAGTTTACTACAGAAATTATCTTCTCTGCATGTTAAAGTTAAAGGGGGAATTGCCAATCTGTAATGGCTTAGCCTGTTTGCTTCCTCCCTTTTTTTAACTGAAGCAGAAACAGGTTTCAAAACTGTAACTAGCATTGCTAAATGGCACCCAATTTTAGAGGATCCCTTGAACATTTGGCAACTGACATGAAAATCATATTAAGCCTCAGAGATTTAAATTAAAAGAAGCAAATTGCATGCAAAAGCTAAAAGGAAAGTATTTATATTTCCATATTTTGGTAAGGGAAGAGCAGATGGCTTATGGAGCACTCTGAAAATGTGAAAAAGTTGTTCTGCCTAATAGTTTAACAAGAAGAGAATATAAAGGAGGTAACAATGTGAGAACTGGTATCCAATATAGAAGTTTAACTAACTATTGGTTTAGCCTAATTCTTCATAGTAATACTAATCATGTAAAAGGTTAAATAAAAGACAAACTATTTTCATCATTGATGCCTCATTCCAAAAGGACATGGTAAAAGGTCAACTCCATAGTTGCCCTGAATTTACCTGCCTCCACCATATGTCTTTTTCTATTTTTATGTATTCCCTAAAATAGCTTAAATATATAACAGCACCTGCTAGGTGGTTTTCAGGCTTTAGGGAACTTGTTGACAACAGGAAATTTTGACCAGCAAAAACTGGATGGAGAAATGAAATGATAAATTCTCTAAATGTATTTCTTCCCTAGAGACAGTTACCAAAATTGACAGCTAATACATAACTTGCACTAAACCAGTCTAAAAATTGCATAATCTTTCTTTTTTTTTTTTGTGGTACCGGGGATTGAACCCAGGGGCGTTCTACCTCCGCGCTACACCC
>PVJS01036416.1:0-20468 GCA_004027185.1 Glis glis
AGAGAGAGAGAGAGAGAGAGAGAGAGAGAGAGAGAGAGAGACAGAGAGAGAGAGAGAGAAAGAGCTAAGGCTGGCCGCAAACCTGGATCCTCCGGTCTCCGCCTCCCAAAGTACTGGGATTACAAGCGTGCGCCACCACGCCCGGCTCTGAAGTATTCTTAACATAGACCAGAGGGACTTAATACTCCTCAGGAGACAGAAGGCATTACCCTAAGTGGCCCATGTAAACTTCAAAGGTCTTAATATTGGGGGTTTTTCCCTTAAAAAATCCACACAAATACTACTCTTTAATCTATAATATGTCTATTTTATTTAGTTATGAAAAGTATTCAACATCCTTACTTAGGGTCAATAAAAGAATTTGTTGAGAACGACAGCTAGAAGCCCATGGCCTATAATCAGAACTAAGTTAATTTTTACTATAATTTAGTAAATTAAATAACAACCAGTGACTACACCTAAGACTGAGGAAGACGTGCGGGCGGGCCGACCTCCTGGTTCCAGCAGCACACCCTTCGCTTGGCGACTGGGAGGTGCACCTGCCGCTGTTCAGCAAGTGAGGCGCGTAAGGATAAGAAAGGACAGGCTGGGCTGGGAGAGCACGGCCTCAGGTGACCCCAGGGATGGCGTGACCAGAAAGGCAACGTCACAGGCCACTTGAGGGCTTTTCCACACTGTCAACTGGGAGGCCAGGGGTCCCTGGGGGTGCCCCAGGGTTGCTTCAGGGGTCAGAGGACAAGTACTCATGACAGAGCGCTGCACTCCAGCCCCCGAGTCCCGGACTTTTCCTGGTTTAAGCGCTGAGCTGACTATGTGTTTTGTACACTGTGGGGAGAAAGGGTCTGAAAACAGTTCTGCAGGAAGTCCTGGCTGGGGAGGCGAGATGTACATCAGATCTGAGACCAAGGTGAGGACGAAATGGGAGAACGACCAGGGAAGCCAGTGAGGAGCAGAGTCAAAAACAGGAAAGGGTGCGGCGTGCGCCAAGGGCTGGGGTCAGGCCTCCACTGCAGAAAAGAATGGCTATTGTGGAGGGGGTGCGCCTGCTTAAAGGAGCAGCAAAGGGAAGAACCCCGGCATGCTGAAACCTGCACTCCAGGACGCTCCTCGTGCATCCCCGTCTCTCACCTTCCTCACTCTCTCGACTCCTCACCTGGTAGCACCAATCAGTTCTCCAAAAAGCAGCCACTGTGAGTCTTAAGGAAGTGACAGATCTTGTCACTCCTCTGATTCAGATCTTCCAATGGCTTTCCCATGACACAAGTAAAATCCTAAACCCTTTCAGGGGCCCTAATGAGTTACTACTAATCATGCCCCTAGTAGATTACCACTCCCCACCTCGCCCACACCCCCAGTGCCGTGGTTGCTCCCCCAGCTTTGCAGGAGTCAGTGCTCTTCCCCAGACATCTGCATCGCTGTCCCCGGTGACACCTGTGTCTGCTCAGGGGTCACTGTGGGGAGCCTCTTCCCTGATCACATCTATAGCACTCTATCCTTTACCATTCATTTTTCTTTTCAATACTTTTCACCATCTGAGATTTTCCACACATATGTGTATGTATGTTTGCTGTCTACTTCCCTGCTAGAATTCAGGTCTACAATGGCAGAGGCTATTTTGATCAATTTCGATCTAGACAGCTACAGCACCAGGACCAGGTCTAGGAAATAAGTGCTCAATAAAATACTGAATGAATGAATGAATGAGCAACCCATACCTGATCATAACTCTGTTTATGTTTCCAGTTCCTCTCCACTTACCTCTCTGTTTTTCCTAATCCATTTAACCATGCTCCAAGCTTCGCTTCTGTCCTATCTAACCTGGGTCCTGCTCATCGAGCTTTGCCCACTACCTGGCCTTAAATTCTCAACACTCTGTGGCTTGTCCTTTTTTTTTTTTTTTTTTTTTTTTTTGCGGTACCGGGGTTTGAACCCAGGGGCGTTCCACCTCTGCGCTACGCCCCCGGCCCTATTTTTTATACTTTATTTTGAAACCGGGTCTCACGAAGTTGTGGAGGGCCTCACTAAGTAGAGAGAGAGAGAGAGGGAGAGAGAGAGACAGGGAGAGAGAGAACAAGAGAGCTGAGGCTGGCCGCGAACCTGGATCCTCCGGTCTCCGCCTCCCAAAGTACTGGGATTACAAGCGTGCTCCACCACGCCGGGCGGCTTGTCCTTCTTCTACACACCTAAGGATTGACCTAAGGATCTACTTTACTCCCATATCCAGACTAGAGATCCATCACTGCTACAGGCCTGCCCCTGAGGCCAGGGACTCTGCAAATGCACAGCCTCCCATCCCCGGAGGCTCTTCTCACCGCTGCCCGTCGGCCCTTTCTCGGGCTCCAAATCAGCTCCCCGTCTCTTACTTCCCACAGAATCAAGTTCAAAATTGCACTACTTTCTTCAAGTTTCCTATTCCCTCCTCACTAAGCAAATGACATCACCTCCACAAAACAAAAGAAAGGCTATTAGGTCAGACTCCCTGAGTGTCCCCCTCAAGGTCTTGCCTCCTTCCTGGCAGCGCAAGGAGGGGTGTCCCTCTTCCTGCCCATGCTGTTACTTACCCACTTAACCCCACTCCACGTCTTCAACTTCTCATCTAATTTCCCCCACTGCACATAAGTCTCTGATATTATAAAACAAATGGATAAACAAAGCTAATATAAACAAACACGTCCCCAGACTGTATGTCTCTCTCCTGCCACTGTCCTGCGTCCCCTTTCCCTTCATAGCCAAGTGTCTTAGAGAGTTGAAGCTGTTCTTACTGCCCTCCCACCCCGACTTAACCCTCTGCAACCGGAGGCTGCCTGCGAACACAAAACTGCTCCCCCCAAAGCTCGGAGGACCGAACTGAAAACTCATCCAAATTACTAGATCTCATGGATTGACTACTGCCACCCTTGTCTTACAATGCTGTCTCTTGGCTTCTGAGACACTAGTCCTTCTTGACGTTCTTACTTTTTTTACCCCCTCTTCCCAGTCCCATTTCCTACTGACAGGTGATCTGAGAACAGCCTCTCCACACGGTGCAGCAGTCAAGAGCCTGGGCCCTCGGTCACTTCTCACCACCACAGTGAGAGAAATTCAACTGGTGCCCAAACAACAGAACTGCATTGCCTCAAGTTCCAGAGGCTGGGAAGCCTCTGAGATCGGGAAGCCTCTGAGATCAGGACGCCAGCACGGTCAGTTTCCGCTGAGCACCCACTTCCTGGCTTGCAGACAGGCACCTGCTCAGTGTCCTCACATGGCAGAGAAATGGCAGGAGCAAGCTCTCTCTCGTGTCCCTTCTTATCAGGGTGCTAATCCCATCACGAGGGCCCCACCCTCATGACCTCATCTGAACTGAATTGTCTACCAAATGTCCCATCTCCAAATGCTATCTCATTGGGGATTAGGGCATCAACATAGGAGTTTTTTGAGGACACAGTCATTCAGCAGGTTCTGCAGCGAGTCACGTCCTGGTTAGAATGTAGGCCTTACCACTCACCAGCTGTGTGGCTCTGGAGAAGCTATTCAACCTCCCTGTGCCTCTCCTGCCTCATCTAGAAAGCAGGAATGATGGCAGTACTTATCCCATAAGGCTGCTGTGAGGATTAGAATTAAACAACGCTTACAAAACCCTCAGACCAGTGCCCGGCACACAGCAAGCGATCGAGAAGTATTAGCCGCCATGTTACCATCACCACTGATCTCGTCACGGCTGTCTTCACTGTGATTATCAATACTGTTTCTGTCATCATTACTAGTAGTAATAAAGTGAAACTATACTAGATCCTATAGTTCTATCTAAAATACTTTAGCATAAGAAGTAATTTTTATGAAAATGCAGCATCATTCATAGCAGGACAATCTGACAGCAATCTCAACAGCACTGTCTTAGCTTGGGCTTGAACTGATGGAGACTAGGCAGAGCCAGGCTCTTGACTGCTACGCCCTGTGGACAGGCTTTCTTCGGATCACATGAGCAACAGGAAATGGGACTGGGAAGAAGGAGCCAAAAAAAGCGGAAAGGGAATAATGTTACAGAAGCCAAGAGACAAGCGTCTGAAGATGGAGGATGGTCTCATTAAATGACCTCGTTTAACCTTAATTACCTCCTTCCTCTCTGATACACTGTCACATGGCAGGTTACAGCCTCAACCTATGAATTCTGAGGGGACAAAATTCAGTCCATAGTAACTAACAATAAAGAAAATTTAAGTATGATAAAACTGAATGTTATAGAACAATAACTTGCAAATATAAGAATTCTAAGGCAATAAAGAAAATGGATACCAAATGAAAATATCAGTATAAAAATTAATATAAATATGTAAAGCAAATGTTTATGACAATGTAATCTACCATAATTGTAATAAGATGATAGGCAAGTAAAGGCATTTCTTTTTTCATTTCTAAACTACTTTCATAATTAGATGATTTGAATAATAGATTGTCACAGAAATACAGATGAAAAGCTTCAACTGAAGAAAAAGCAAGAACAATTCCCAATCCACTTGCTATGCCTGCGTCTTGCCTACAGCATTGCCACCCGTATTAACTGAAATTTAGGCTAAAATGTTGTCACAAGACTAAGAAGATAGTGGCTGAAACAAAAGAGGAGTTTATTTCTCCCTCACGTGACAGCCCAGGGTCACACAATGGACCAGGGAAGGTAGGCTGCTCAACTCTAACCACAATTAAGTCATCCAGAGACTGAGGCTTCTCCTGTCAGTGCACACTCCCTGGGGTCCCTGGGCCCTCATCTGTGTGATGGAAGCTAGCTCACCCACACCTCATGCATGGGAGGGGAGGGGATGACACACACGCAGCCTGCCTACCAACGTGCTTTAAAAGCGCAACACATCTCTTCTGCTCTCACCTGCCGCCGAAACTTAGAAACTGGCGTAGTGGCTTTGTCTGGCTATAAGGAGCCTGCGAAATAGTTTTTCTATAGAGAGGCTACACACCTCGCTAATTGTCAGAGGTGGGAGTGCACCCTTCTTCCTGCTCTGAGAGAGCCACCTGCTATCGCATGCGATAACTGGAAGTCTTCAGTTGCCGGATTCTCCTTCCCTGTCCAGTGACCTACAAACTAACAGAGAAGCGACCCTGGCGCTCTACCACCACTGCACCCAGGACCCAACGGTGGAACACTAACGAGATGGATTCAGTTAGGTGTTACATCCTGAAAGAACAGCAAATACGTGTTTTTATCAATAATGAAATACTGTTGGAAAGGAACTGCAAAGAATCCGTACTCTAGTGGGAAAGCAAGCCCCTTGGTTAATGCAGGTTCAGTTCTCTGGAGAGAACTCCCTGGTCCACATGACTGCAGCAGCCCCTGGAAGATTGCCTCTGGAAGATTCTTTTTCATCTTCCCTCTGGCCATATATGAAGTGCACACGGAAGAGAATGTACTCCAAAGGGGAAACAAACATGTGCTAGCCCACTTCCTGCTGGTGCAAATCTGGGGGTGCAGGTTCCTCGACCCCTTGAGGGTCAAACAACATCAAGCCATCACGGGCTTTTGCAAGGCAAACTTGTGAGATCTGTGGTGACATAAGCCTCTCCCAAACTCAACAGGTCTGCTTGCCTTCAGCCAGGGCCGTGTGCAAGTAACCACACTACAGATTGAGTCATTGACTTTAAACTTGTCAACTCTGCGCTCTATTTGCTGGATCTGTGGCAGGTCTATCCTCTCTGGATTGAAGGTTAGCCACCCAGAAGTCTTCTGATTCAGAGCAGGATTATCCCACCCCACCCCCCACCCCCACTGACATCAGAGGAGGTCACGTGGACTCCAGAGGTACCGTCTCACCCGACTGACTTCAGACTCGGCCATTTTGCTTGCTTTGGCCAATGAAATTTTTAAAAAAAAGAATATGTGTCACTTCCAAGAAGCTGGTTCTGCCACTTCTCTTTGCACTCTGTCACAAAAATGGCAAGTTCTCCCTCCCCCCAAACGGCAGTGTTCTTTAGCTTAAATCTTGGAGTGACAGAGGATGTGGAACACGGCCACAGCGAACACATCATCAGTAAGAAATAAACCTTTGTTGCCACAGGGAATTGAGACTTTGTGTTTGAAACTGGAGCTTTTACTTAGACCAACTGACCGGTTCAGGTGAAGAAGCAAATTTAATTCTTGCCAGGACTCGCTTCCACGGTCGAGCCAAGAAAATCTCGCAGGAGGTTCCTGAGAATGACAATCCTACCTCTTAGTGTTTGGCACACACAAGCAATTTCCCAACCTTGCAACGCCCACATTACAGGCCTCTCTGTGATTCAGACCACAGGCCATGAGGAAAGAGGACCTCCATTAGCTAGATACCATATACTATACGCGATACTCCCTTTGAACTCATAATTACGAACTGTTCCCTTGTTGGATGATCCCTTGTAGTTCCCTGCTAAAGCAGCAAGAAGTGTTCAGTTCATATTAGCAATCTCTTTCTAACCACTTCCCTGGAGGTAGACTGGGGAGACAAACAGACTGCCTTACAAGTTATCAGAGGGGACAGTTTCACAAATATTTTGCCACCATATAAGACCATATTGTCTTCTACAGGAATGTTTTCCATTGTATGCCAAGCAGCCACTCAGCCAACGCCATGGAGATCGGCAGGTAGCTGGAGGGAGGTCAAGAAGTTGGGTTTTAGCTGGGCGTGGTGGCGCACGCTTATAATCCCAGTACTTGGGAGGCTGAGACCGGAGGATCTGAGTTTAAGGCTAGCCTCAGCTACTTAGTGAGGCCCCCGCAACTTAGTGAGACCCTGTTTCAGAATAAAGAATAAAAAATAGGGCTGGGGGGGGGTAGCTCAGAGGTAGAATACCCCTGGGTTCAATCCCCAGTACTGCAAAAAAAGAAGTTGGGTTTTCTCCACAAATTCACCCAGGGGCCCAGGCTGACGAGGGATGGATCTGATGCCCCATCACGGGGCTTCTGTTTTTGGGTTCAGGGCAGTTGCTGCCATTCCAGTCTGCTGCTCTCCACTCAGTGGGAAGAGGAAAAGGGTGGGCAAAATCCAGGACAAGCACCTTATCTCTAAAAAGATAATTCTGGCCAGGTGTGGTAGTGCATGCCTGTAATCCCAGTACCTGGAAGGCTGAGACAGGAGAATTGCAGGTTCAAGGCCAACCTCAGCGACTAGACTCTCAGCAACCTAGCAAGACCTTATTTTGAAACAAAAGCTAAAAAAAAGGGGGGGGTGGATGTAGCTTGGAGGTGGAACATCTCTGGGTTCAATCCCTAGTATCCCACCAAAAAAAATAATAATTCAGAAACTGCATATATCACTTTTGTTCGTATCTAACTGGCCAAAACCGAATCACAGAGCCATACCTATCAGCAGAAGAAGCTGAAAACTAGCGTCTCCACGTGGGTAGCCGTGTAGCCAAAGCACAGGGTTCTACTCCTATGAGAAGGGAGGGAGGACTGGACACTGGAGGAGACTTAGTGTCCCGGCCACATTCCCACACACTGCTCAGCAGTCACCAGGAAGCTTCTTTTAACCCACACTTTAGACTACGGCACCCCTGTTCAAAACCCTCCAACAGCTTCCTATTTCACTTAGCCTAAAAACCAAAGTCCTCACCATAGCTTACAAATCTTGACCCCCGTTAACTCTCTAACCTCATCTTCTAATACAGATGCTCCTCAACTTACGATGGGGACACGTCTCACACCTACCATTAAGTTAAAAATATCATAATTCAAAAATGCATTCGTTTAATGCACCTAACCTACTGAACACCACAGCTCAGAAACACAGCACACTGTGGAGTAGCGATCATTCATCTCGGTGATAAGTTGGCTCCAGGATCCCCAGCTCAGCATCAAGAGAGAATACGCGCCGCATATGGCTAGCATGGGGAAAGATGAAAATTCAAAATGGGAAGTACTACTTCTACTAGGTCCGTACTGCTTTCACAGCATTGCAAAATTGAAAAACTATTGAGTCAAACCATCGTAAGTCTGGCCAGACTAAGTTGGGGACCATCCGTTTATTTTGATGGAATTGACTCTCAAAATTAAAGACTTATTTTTCAACAAAGGGCAATACAAAGTTAGAAGATTAGCAAAAAAAAAAAGGCAAAATATATTTATAACATCTAAAAAAGACAAGGGATTAATATCCAGTGTATGCCAAGAACTCTTGCAAAACAACAAAAACATAGGGAATACAACTGAAAATTTGGTAACGAAACAGACGATTCACAGAAAGTAAAATTAGGATTCCCAGAGAAAAGCCAGGATGCCTATGAAATTTGAATTTCAGATAAACATCGACTTTTGTTGTGGTACAAATATATTCTAAATATTGCATGGCACATACTTACAGCAAAAGAAATTATTTGTTGTTTACCTGAAATTCAAATTTAACAGAGTATCCTGTATTTTTATTTGCTAAATTTGACAACTGTAGGTGAAATCCATATGGCTAAGTAAATGAAGTAAATTAAGAAAAGCTCAGCTTCACCAGTAATCAAAGAAATGCAAATTAAATGGAAAATACCATTTTGCCCATTATATTAGCAAAGACTAGAAAATAGGGCTTTAAGTGAAAAGCATGTAAGCCTTCTTTTTTTCAATTTACTACAAAAGTTCACCCAACCTGGGATTCTTTTTTTTAATTACATCACTAGGCAATAAAGGCCCAACTAGTCACTGCACATGTGCAGAGAAGAGATGCATTTCAAATCCATTTTTTCATACTCTATACAGTACAGAAATAACCCCAGTGACCACATTCAGTAGTCAAAGACAATTGTTTCCTTAAAAATGTAAGTATTTACTAAGTATAAATTTATAAAGTTTAAATGTGAAGGATAAAAATACATGAGTCTCATTTAATAGGCATACAATAGCTCTTTCATAAGGAATACGATAACATTAATTTATTATTGGGTTAAGATTAACTTCGTAAAGTTAGTGATTGTCAGGTCAGAAACTTGGTCTGTAAACAAAATTATAAATCAGAATTTACTTTTTTAAAGAGTTTTCAAATAAAAATACTTTTATCTAAATCACAAATATAGCTTTACTAGTGGTTAATACCTGCCCGAAAGGCAGACAGTATGACATAAAAGCTGTAGGTTAAAGAAGGAAGTAGGAGCTTCATTTCAAAACAAGACCATCCACTCTTTTTTAAATATTCTGAGCATATTACATATGTAAATATTGCTCTTGGGACATTTTAAAATAAAATTTCAACAAAAAAAGAAATTATAGCAAAAACTCACATTTTGCCTTCTTAACTTCTAAGATAATGAACATCCTCTCAGTTTTTTTAACATCTACATAAGAAACATTTTTTAACTAAAATATTGCTGTGAGAGATTTTAAAAAAATGTTTTGTTGCAGTTCTCACAGTCATAGATAGTAGTAGCTCTTTATTTCATTCTGAAGAATAATATTCTAAATATTAAAGAACTGAAAGAATTTATAATAGTGCTATGATATAATAATTATGGTAAAATGATTCACAGATACTAAAATGATTCAGCCTACCTTGTCATATAAGACATGTTGATATAATCATTAAAGCTTCTAAAATGTTGATAAAAATACTTGCAAGTTAACTTTCCGAAAGTAATCGCTTCTAGATACATCTCTAACAAGGGCAAAAACAACAAACCTTTAGATCTATAATTTAGCATCTATGAGGTCTAATATCGGCAGGTACATGACACAACATATTCCCACAGAGAGAAAAATAAACATAAAAGTAACATAGCCTTCACCCTAATGTTTAAAGAATTAAAGTAGTTCTACCAAAAACACATTACCTTTTAACTACATATAGAAATATCCTTGAAGCAGCCTGAGTTCCAAATATAAAATAATCCTGAGATTGGCAGACATAAAACAAGTGATATCTGTAATACCCATCTTGAAAGTTTCAGAAGAAAAGTACAAGTAAGCACAATAGCTAACATTAATAATATGTTTGACATAAATGTGAAGAATATAGAGTACCTATTTTTCAAATTCAAAAAAAGGAAAAAACTGTTCTTTGGCTCTTGCCCCAAGCTGGGAACAGGCAACTACAAAACCAGTTTCCTATCTGCCACAATCGATCGATCTTTAGAGTCTACTCAACATTTCCACTGGAGTATACCGCCAGGAAAATCATCCAATCAGCAACTGCCTGGCTTCAGGAACCTTCCTAAAGCCAATCGGTCTCTAAACTCTAAGCTTAGAGTCAACCAATCCTCCAATCGTCTCACTTCTGAAAGTCAGCCGATCTCAAAACCCATGCTTCCTCAAACCCTACATAAGAACATTTTGCCTGTTTGGAGGACTGTGTTCCTCCGGCTTAGCAAGTATGAAATTCAGCTTTGTCTCAGCTACATTTGATGGTGATCTCTTCACTGAATTATATAATAAATATTATGGTTATTTGGATATTAACATTTTTCTTCAATAAGGTAAGAAAAATATTTACTATAATAATCCAATATAATGGCAAGTTGGGAATCTTTGCCTTTTTTTTTTCCGGTACCAGGGATTGAACCCAGGGGCGTTCTACCTCCGCACTACACCCCCGGCCCTATTTTTTATACTTTATTTTGAAACCGGGTCTCACGAAGTTGCGGAGGGCCTCACTAGGTAGAGAGAGAGAGAGACAGACAGGGAGAGAAAGCTGAGGCTGGCCGCAAACCCGGATCCTCAGGTCTCCGCCTCCCAAAGTACTGGCATTACAAGCGTGCGCCACCACGCCCGGTATGAATCTTTGCCTTTTAAGAATAATTATAATACTTCTTGCCCAATATACAATCACATTAGCAAAAGTCTCCCTCCCTCCAAGACCCACAATTTCATACCGTCAATGAGCTAAATTCAGTCAATGAATACATTATATGTAACATTATAATATCCAACCACTGAAACTTATACCAAGAACTGAATATCATCAAATGAACTTCAAACAAAATAGCTGATTAGTTATTTAAGTAGATATTCTTTTTGATCTAATGAAAATGACAGCATAGCTTGGTTTTGTAAAATCTGAAAATGAAACTTCAAAATCCTATCTTTGATTTATTTGGGCAAAGTGATAAACACTCAAGCTTCCCAATCCAGGAAATAAGGTGCAAAAATGATGTACTAGTACACTTAGTTAAGGATGAACTCTGAATGTTTCAGAAGGAAAATAAAAACTGACTATAATATTATCATTTTGTCTGCTGTTAAAGTTAAGTCAGTCAGAGGTTTAGGTCAGCATAGAGAAAACTAAGAGAGCCTCAAACTTCACATTAACAATGTTTTTCTAAATGGATTCAACCTGGAAAATGAGATAAATGTGAGTCTTATCCCACGTATACGTCCCTCTATATTAGACTGGAACATGAATCCCATCACATGGGCTGCCTCACCTAACTGCACACAGATGAGAGCTATTGTGGGGCTTTGGAGTTGTGTTCTCAAAAAATAAATTCTAAAGAGCAAGCAGTGCTACTTTATGGATTACCAAAACTCGGTGAATTTCCATTCAGGACAAATCAGAGTAGGATTATAAACACTGAATTTACCAATCAATTCAACTGGCAACATGAATGAACATTAGACTATGTGCCAAGAGACGATTTAGTCAAGGGAAGCAGAGACTTCATGAGTTTATCCAGAAATTGTCAAATTAATTATCGGAGAAGAATACTCGCGGCTCAAGGGAAACAGTCAAAACTACATTTTGGATGACCTTGAATAGGCTATTTACTATCTCTACACCAGATCTCTTATCTTTAAAATGGGAATAATTACTTTATTTCATAGAACTCTTAGAAGGTTAAATGGGATAACAAATAACTGCTGACTTTAAAAGGGTCCTAGGCATGGAGACCCACCTCCAAGTCCTAGATTCACTCTTGTCACGAACTTGCTCTAACAACACAGAAAGCCACTTGACCTGAGTCCTTTCCTTATCTGTCAAATAATGAAGATAATGGATGCCCTACACACTTTCAGGGTATTTGTGACAATCAGATATGAAAACTAATGTAAAGCAGCTGGGCATGGTGGCACACACCTATAATCCTAGTACTTGGGAGGCTGATGTAAAAACACATGTAAAAAGGATCTTTGAAAGATAATCCTATAACTGCGAGATAGCTAATTTGATATATACAAAAGTGAAGGAAATTCATACTAGCAAACCTGTTACTACCCAGGACTGTATAACGTCCAAATTAAAATAATTTTAGTAAGAAAATATGTTCATAGTTAAAAACAAACACAAACGCACTAGATAGAATGGCAACCCAAAATATTCAAGGCTATCATAATTAGTTGCAAGAATTCTTTTCCATGCAATAAATGAACCAAATTAGCTCAGCTATCCAAAAAATGAAGCAGTAAAACACAATCTTTTGTTTCAGTCAGACACCACCTCCACTGCAAAAGCAGAAAGAAAGGAAGGGGAAGGGATGGGGAAGGAGAGTTTAAAAAGTTAGGGTTTGGATCTTAAATGTCCCCCAAAGGCTCCCATGCTAACGGCTTGCTTCCCAGCCGATGGCCCTGTTGGGAGGTGGTGGAGCCTTAATGTGGTGGGCCTAGTGGTAGGAGGATGGGTTACCATGGCATGAAGGGAATATTAGAACCCCAGCCCCTTCCCCCCACCTCTCTCTCTCTCTCTCTTTGCTTCCTGGACACCATGAGGTAGACAGACCTCCTCCTGTGGTCCAAAGCTATGGGGCCAAGTGACCATGGACTGAAATTGCTAAACCCTGAGCCAAAGGAAACCTTTCCTCCTTATCAGTTTTTATCTCAAGTACTTTGCCCCAGTACCCTAACGAGACAGTGCAGTTTCTCAACTTGTATTGGCATTTAAGCTGGGTAATCTTTTCCTCTTGGGAGGACGTCCTGTGCACTGTAGGATGGTTAGTAACATTTCTGGCATCACCCCACTAGATGCCAGAAGCAATGCCCCCACACATAGTTGTGACAACCAAAACTGTCTAAACACTGCCAAGTAGCCCCACGGTGGGTTGGATGGGACAAAATTATCCTTCTACTGGTCTAAGTCCATAGCACTATGATCCAATACTCATCTCAGATTTCCTCTCTACAGACTGTGGCTCCGAATGGAGCTTGGAACTAGTTTTGGTTTTGAAATTTAAGAACCAAATACATGAATGTTCCTTGTAGGGTGGTAACAACTCAAGGGAAGCTATAGCTATGGTAGACAGTTATGGTTAAGTTACCCTTCCATAAACAGGGAAGAGATAACTTGTTCTTACTTAGTCCTCTTTAAAACGGTATTCTTCTGGGGTGACAACTTAGTTAACCTGTCATTAAAGCTTAGTCTCACCCAAACTCAGTAATTTTTAACCATTCGTGTTTATGTGGGAAAAAACATCATGCCCAAAGATTCTAATTTATAAGCAACTAAATATGAAATAAATCAAAATTAAGTGATATTTATATGTTATTTAAGTTATTCAAACATTCACAGTATAAAAGTACACAAACTAGTATTTAGCTATCATGCCAAATATATATGAGCAGAAGGTAGTATGCAAAAATGAAGATAACTACAAGAAGTGGACTTTTAAAAGTTACAGTTAAATGCCCATTATGTTCTGTCATTGGGTCATACACATTGCTTTCTACAAGAAATAATTTCTATATATTTATATTGGCACTCTTAGAATAGTTTTAAAAAATGCTTATGCAAATATCAATTTTAAAAGGAATTTGAGTTTTATGCATTATCTGGGATGCCATATTTCATATGTTCAGTGTTAGAAAGAGGGGTTTCTGTTGTCTTCAAATAGGACTTACCATCATTCCGACCCTGCTGGGAACCATCTGACCCAGTTAAATAACCATCAAGCTGCCCCCACTGAGACTGAATTTAAAAATCCAAGCCGGGTGTGGTGGTGCACACCTGTTATCCTAGTACTTGGGAGGCTGAGACAGGAGGATCGCAGGTTCAAGGTCAGTCTCAGCAAGTAGAGAGACTCTCATCAACCTAGTGAGACCCTGTTTCAAAATAAAAATAAAAATAGGGCTGGGGATGCAGCTCAGAGGTAGAATGCCCCTGGGTTCAATCCTCTACTGGGATTGAAACACACACATACACACACATCAGTAGACCATTTAATAGTCAACCTATTTTATACCATATATAGGTATATGACATTCTTATAGAAGCTATCTGTGAATGTGATATAAAGAAATGTTAATGATTTCAACTCCATTAAATTTAGGGAAGCTACAATAGCAGAATTAAAATCCTGTGAACTGCAAAATGAGATGGTACCCTCTAACATTTATATTTGTGGAGGATTCCTGTTGGAGTGATGATCATTCAGATCAACTCTCCCAATGGAAGCTTGAAAAGCTAAAGAAAATATAATTTTATATATTATAAGAAAAAAATGAGCCAGGCATAGTGGCACATGTTTGTAATTCTAGTACTTGGGAGACTGAGACAGGAGGACTACAGGTTCTAGGTCAGCATCAGCGGCTTAGCGAGACCCTGTTTCAAAATAAAAAATAAAATGGGCTGGGGGTGTAGCGTGGAAGTGAATGCCCCTAGCTTCAACCCCTAGTACCGAGAAAGAAAGAACAAAAGAATGAACTATTCAATCTACAATTGTGCAATTTTATATAATCTTTCAATGGTTCAAACTGGAAATATTCATGTTTGGAAGTAATAAAACTGTGACAATTGTGTTGAAGTTGTGGTATGCCCTAAAACTGATCTACAGAAACAAGACACATTTTTTTGGCACCTGTGTTTTTCCCTAGTCTCTATGTTCTACACTGTCTCCAATATAAGAAATACAATCCATAACCCGACCTATGACATGTATTACCAGATCCTCCTTCTACAATCAAAAATGCATCTCAGTGTTAAAGAGCTGATCAGAGAAATTCAAACTCCACAACACGGGACTTTGGCGTGATACCCGTAAGCCAGTGGCAAGGTGCCTCGCCACCTCACACGCAGCCCCTGCAGCGCCCCCCCTTATGCAAGCAGCAACACTTCCAGCCAACTCCCTTACTTCACCCGTGAGCCCTGTCAACACTGAGGTAATAGAACTGGAAAAACTCATCGCTCCACCATGACAGTCAAATATCAGAATTTATTTCATTTGGTAAAAATTACATCAGTGCCAAATAAAACGAATGCAAATGTAGTAAAATATGCAAGACTCTGAGTGATTCTTTTGTTGAAAAGGATTCTCAGGGAGCCTCGAATTCATCTCGCAATTGCTCAGGCATCCTAGTTCTCCTTTGCCCTCTTCGTGCCCCATCTCTCAAACCAGGGAGCCGGGGGAGGGCGGGGCGCAAAACCAGAGTGCACTGATCGGCATGGATTTATGCATTTCATCTACCCTAATTTTATTCCCCCAGGTTTGTCCTCATACTCTGCTCCTCCAGGGAGAGAGCTATGTTTATTCATCTCTGAACTCCCCACAGCTAACCATCTAGTCATCTTTAACAGCTACTGCGTGGCACGCAGTGGCAAAGGACCAGAGTTAGAGAATGAAAGAAACAGAGACTTTGTCTGGGTGGAACCTACTGTGGGGGGACGCGGGAAGACGAGATGTCGGCTGCATGAACCCAATCAAGTAAGGAAAAAGCAGTTAGCACACCCCCTCCGCCATGTTCATTTCTCCCACTGCCAACTAAGGCTCAGATGAACAACAGCTTTCTCTTGAGAAATAAGAGTGTGTACCTACAACCCCAACCCTCCCAGGTTCCGGATTCATATCCCCGAACACACAACATGTCCACCTGCAGACCGCCACAGGGATTAACATGAACGGCAAAGCCAGAATGCTCCGGTGCGAATCTCAGCTCCATCACTCACAAGCTGGGCGACCTCAGAGGCGGCTGTCTGTGCCTCTGTTTTCTTATTTGTGAAATGGGGACAGTAAGAGTTCCCAGCACACACGATCATTTTGAGGAGTAAGTCAAGTATATTCATTTACATATGAATATATGTAAAATTACTGAAGACTCTGCCTGGAACACAGTTTGCACTTACCCTGTGCTTATTATTATTACTAGTGCTTGTACTATGGTCACTGTCTAACATGCACTTAAAACTTGTCTGAGCTGGGCGTGGTGGCGCACACTTGTAATCCCAGTACTTGGGAGGCTGAGACCGGAGGATCTGGGTTCGCAGCCAGCCTCAGCTACTTAGTGAGGCCCTCCGCAACTGAGTGAGACCCTGTTTCAAAATAAAGAATTAAAAATAGGGCTGAGGGTGTAGGCCGGAGGTAGAATGCCCCGGGGTTCAATCCCCAGTGCCGCAAAAAAATAAAAAGTGTCCAAAACTGAATTCATACTTTTCCTCCAAACCACATTCTCCTTGTCCTCTCATCTCGGTAAACAGCACCACTATTCTCTCAGTTGTCCAGCCTAGGACTAAGGAGTTAGTACTTCTCCCTTTTCCCCACACTCTATTCCAGCAAGTCTGTCAGTGTGCCACAGCTCAACCACTTCTATCACCTCCACAACTACCTCCCTAGCCCAAGGTGCCCCCAGCTGGCTGGCTCCAGGGTACAGCAATGGCCTGCTAGGTCCCCAGTTTCACTCCGCCCCCATCTCATCGGATGTCATTCCCTTGATGCAAACCTTCCAGTTGGTTTCCATTACCCTTAGAACATCATCTTTACTTCAACACACCCACAGGGGCCCCCAGAGCCTAGCAGGCCTCCACCCTCATCTGCCACCACCTTCCTCTACCTTCCTGTGCTCTGAACACTCACCTGGCCGTATTTTTTTTTTTTTTTTTTGCAGTACTGGGGATTGAACCCAGGGGCATTCTACCTCCGAGCACCACCCCCATCCCTATTTCTTATTCTTTATTTTGAAACAGGATCTCACTAAGTTGAGGAGGCCTCACTAAGTAGCTGAGGTTGGCCATGAACCTGCGATCCTCCTGCCTCAGACTCCCAAGTACTGGGATTACAAGCGTGCGCCACCACGCTTGGTGACCTGGCTGTATTTTGACAACTTCAGGCTCCTTTCCACCTCAGAGCCCATCCTGAGGTCTGGGGCAGAGGAAGACAGTCATCTGGAGCACGACCCTGAAGTCAGAACACTCTCTCTACCACGGTTCAGCCTGGGTAAATCCTATGCTTTCGAGTGTCACTTTCTTCCTCTATAAACGGGGATATTGTTACTTACCTGTTAAGGTTTTGTAAGGGTTTAGTGTTAAGAACAGAGCCTTACATACGGTAAGCTCTGGGAAAGTGCTCACTCATCCCCTCGCTTCAACACACTCAACTGTCTCCTTTTGAATGGCCCCCTCTGACAGACCCCACGGAAAACCTCTGCTCCTCCTTCTCCGCCTGTTCTCCTTTATTTCCCTGTACTGACCCCATCTGAAAAGACTGTATTTTGTCTTTGTTGTCTATTTCCCCCTATAATGCGAGCTCCGGGAGGCTGGAGGCTGTCTTCTTTCTGCTCTATTTCTCGTTCTGACTCAGAACCTGACTTCTGAATGTGCGCTTCTCACCTAGGGTTGGGCTGATGCAAATCTCTTGGTAAATCACAACACCACACTTCGAAGGTCTCTCCCTTTCATACTTATGATCTCATCTGACCCTTGAAAAAGCAAGGGCAGCTATACCATCATCTCCCACTTTGGAAGTAAGAAAGTTTCAAGTCCGTGTGATGTGTCTTTGGAAACAAAGCAAGTAACTGGTGGAACAAAAATTAGAAGCCCGGCTCTGATTCTAAGGCTCCTCCCACCAGGATGGAAGGATACTACACCCTTGAACGAATACACAGAAATGTGATCGCTTAATCTCCTGTATAAATACACCCTGAAGTGAGCACAGTATTCTTCCCTCTGACACTTGACAAATATTTCTCCCAGAGTCAGAGAAGTGTTACAGTGTAGTACTAACTCACCAATAACATACTTGGCGAGAGTTAGCCAAACTATTCAAGCAGTCACATATGGCGGCTGAATATTCCAAGTCGGCACAGCAAAAGCTCCTAAAACTCAGTGTGACTGTGTTGAGTATAACATGCCAGTTCCTGAAAGCTAAAAGCTTTCTCTGCAAAACCCAGACAAGGGGAGTATTATACTGCCAAGATCACTGCGATAATACCAGTTATTTCTTGATCCCTGATCCATCAAGTTCTAAGATAAGAGCTTAAATTGCCACGCTTGAGGCTGGAGTGTCCTAATCGGATGGAGTAAGGTTGGAGGTAAGGCGGGGAGTGTGAGGAGGCAAAATCGTGAGAGAGATCCCTACCTACAAATGGTCAAGGGTCACCGTGTTCTTCAAAATAACCAATTGTCTTTATGAGCTTTCCCTAGCATTTTACAGGCTTGTGCTATCTCACGTGTTTTTATAATGTCCCCAGTCTCCTGGGAGACAATCCGGGAGGCCAGAGGCTGTGTTCCCTCCAGGACACAAAAAGGAAACTGAGGTAGCAGGTGGTTATAACTTGTCCTCAGCAATGTGGGCATTTGCGGAATCCCAAAGGAACCCCGGGCGTAGGATTCCTAGACTCTGAAGGGACTCTCCATCCCAAACATGTCCAGCTGGAGGGGGTGAAGAATAGAAATCGAAATCCCTTTATCAAGGAATGTTAAGGGCCCTTCCACGACCTCGCTCTCTGGCCTCCAGGCTCTCCCGGGCCCAGGGGAAGGTGCTGGCCCTGCGGCCTCCCGGCCCGCACCCTGGGTCCCTCCCGCCCAGGAGGGCGCGCTCTCGTCCTGGGCGGGCACCTGCCCCTCCGCCAGGTTCGGCGGCTCCCCAGATCTTCCAAGGCTCAAACGCCCCCACGGCCACCACTGCGGGCCCGACTGCCTGCAGCCGGCGAGCACCGCAAAACCGGGCAGCTGCTGGGATCCTCGCAAACTTACAGTTTTCCTACAGCTTGCGCGTCACGGCGGAGTGACGTCATGGGACCCGGCGTTCGGGGAGGTCAGGCGGCGGGGCGCGGCCCGGCCCGCACGGCTCCGCCCCCAGCGCCTCTGCCGGAGAGACGCCCCGCCCCTGCGCCCCGCCCTGCCCGAGGCCCCGCCCCGCCCAAGGCCCCGCCCCGTCTCCGGCGCCCCGCCCTGCCCAAAGCCCCGCCCCGTCTCCGGCGCCCCGCCCCCCGGCGCGGACCCTGGGCGCATGCGCAGATTGTACGGCCGCCGGCCAGTGGGCTTCGCAGGCATGGACGCCCAGGGTGGCAGCAGCTCTTCTGGTGCTTTGCTTAAAGCCTGTGGCGGGGGGAGGATGACCAATAAAAGGGAACAGAGACCCTCAGAAACAGCGAACTAGCTTCGCCTGGGGGTTGGAGTAGGACGCCAGGGTTCTAAGGTAGTTTTTCCGCAGACATTGCCTTCCTCCCCGCACGTGTTCGCTGAAACTTCTCCACGTGTGGAAGCAGCCACTTGCTCGCCACCAGGTGCCTGCAGCTCCTCAGTCCAGAGCCCTCGCTCCGCCCCGTCCCGCCCAGGCCACGCCCCGTCCCTCCAGACCACGCCCATCCTCCGGCCTCGCCATCGAGGCCACGCCCCGGCCCCGCCCTTCCGGCTCCGGCCTCCCCTCCCGCCGCGCCCGCCCGCCCCGCCCGCCCGCCTCCAGGCCCTTCCTAGGAGGTTTCAGCTTCTCCCCTTCCAGCTGCGCTTCCCACTTCTGCTCAGGGAAGCACCTTACAGGTCACCGTTCACCTCTGCTAAGTTTAACAAATGGTGATCTGTAGGAGCACGCAAACTTTCCAGCCTCCCACCGCCCACGTGACCCAGCTCTGCTCTTGTGTGCCGTAGGAAGGGGTTCTACTGGCAAGATGGCTCGGTAGGAGCAAAGACGAAGGCGTGGAGAACTGACAGCAGAGTATTAACATGACTCTGGCTGTGGGATTTTTATTATTACTCGTACAAGCAGAAAAAGAAATAGTGTTGTGATTTTAAAAAGTGGCCCAAAGAAATCTTATCTAGAGGCAAAGAATAATAATAAAGAATGGAAAAAACAGCCTTGGAAAAAATAGGTCCTAAGGAGGAAGTCTTGAAAATAGCAAGGATCACTTCTAAAAACTTATCTGAACCACGGATAGCCAGACCAGGGATTCTGCTAGGCAGCTCCAGTGTATACAAAACCTGAAACAATAATTTGTTTCCACTCTCGCTGGGAAAGAGTGATGATAGGGGAATGTTAGCCTTTAACTCTTGAGATCTGAGCTAGTTAAAAATAAACGGGCATTATTCTGGGAAAATCTACTTAAGAAATTACAGTTTCAAAAAATTTGTGACTTGGATAACGTTTGTACATTTTAATATATACTGTTTAATAATCATTATCAAATGGTGTTAAGATACATTTGTAAAGTTTATTAAAATTTGTTAAGCCGGGCGTGGTGGCGCACGCTTGTAATCCCAGTACTTTGGGAGGCAGAGACCGGAGGATCTGGGTTCGCGGCCAACCTTAGCGCGCATACGCGCGCACGATCTGTATCTCTTTCTCCTCTCTCTCCTCTCTCTCTCTCTCTCTCTCTCTCCCCCTAGTGAGGCCCTCCGCAACTT
>PVJS01036417.1:5641-20541 GCA_004027185.1 Glis glis
TGATCCCGCGGGGACCCCCCCAGCTGCAGTGACCCCGCGGGGACCCCCCCAGCCGCAGTGACCCCGCGGGGACCCTCAGCTGCAGTGACCCCACGGGGACCCCCAGCTGCAGTGACCCCACGGGGACCCCCAGCTGCAGTGACCCCCCCCAGCCGCAGGTGGCCCCGCGCTCGCCGTAACCCCCGCCTCTCGTGCGGCCGCGGTGGCCCCGCCCGGCCCGGCCACTCGTGACCACTCCCGCCCGGCGACCCGGAGCGCGCGGGCTGTGACGCGGGCGCGGGCGTTGGGGACTGGGAGGGCTGCAGACGAGGGGGGCCGAGGGCTCGGTGCAGAGGGCGCCCTGACCCGGCTGCCTCGGGGCCTGTTCTTGGAACCAGCGGTGGGTCTCCCCAACCAGCGCCATGTACACAGCACTTTGAAGGGTATCAAGCCTGCGAAGATAATAGTAGGGATCGGTCCAGATCTTGTTAGTGCCCTCCTTTTTTTTTTTTTTTCCTGCGGTACCGGGGATTGAACCCAGGGGCATTTTACCTCCGAGCTACACCCCCGGCCCTATTTTTTATACTATATTTTGAAACCGGGTCTCACGAAGTTGCGGAGGGCCTCACTAAGTAGGGAACCTGTGATCCTCCGGTCTCAGCCTCCCTAGTACTGGGGTTACAAGCGTGCGCCACCACGCCCGCCCCCCCCCCTTTTAAAATTAAACTCACTGCAGGCAAAATGTTACAAGAGTTGGTGTTTTCAAGGCTAAGAGGACCTGGGGAAAGTTTTAATTATGTTTGGAGTTTGTGTGCTGGATGAAATGGGCATTTAAGTTATTTTCTTCCCTCTTTTTCCCTTTAAAGCCCAGTTTGGACAAATGGAAGTGTGGAAAGTTAATATTCACGTGGAGTCAGGAATACTCAGCCGATAGGGGAAGCTGGGTCCTTCAGGCTTGGAACTTTTGTTTGGGAAGGGGGCGGTCCTGCTGATGAGTGGTTTAGGACTGTGGTGATGAGCCCTGATGAATTAAGTCACCTTTGGATTAACCTCCTGTTTGGAGGGGCATTTTAATGTTGGGGACCGGGAATGTGCACTCTGATTACATGAGTGACTGCTGTTACCAGTATACACGGGGTGTGTCCCAGTGTTCCATGACTGCCTTTGAGTAACTGCATCCTTTAGGAATTGGTGCCAAGACAGAGAAAGGGTTCAGTTGGGGTCAAACTTGGTTTCCTAAGCTAAGTGCCGGTGACTCTTCATATCCACAGAGTCAACCAACAACTGATAGAAAATACTAGGGGAAGAAATTGCATCTATATCAATGTGTATAGACTTTTTCTTGTTGTCATTCCCTACACGATATGGTATAACAACTCTATATAGCATTCAAATTGTATTAGATATTACAAGTAATCTCAAGGTTTTTTTTAATATACTGGGGATTGAACCCAGGGGCATTCTAACTCTGAGATACACCCCTAGCCCTTTTACTTTTTTTTTTTTTATTTTGAAACAGGATCTTGCTAAATTGCTGAGGGTCTTGTTAACTTCTTGAGGCTGGCCTGGAGTCTGCACTGCTCCTGTCTCAGCCTCCCAAATACTGGGAGTATAAGTATGCTCTACCACACCCAGCTTAGAGATGTTTAAAGTATACAGGAGAATGTGCATAGGTTATATGAAATACTATATTATTTTATGGAAAGGAATTGAGTATCTGAGGATTTTTCTATGTTCAGAAACCTGGAACTAAGCCTGGAGTAGTGGTGCACGCTTGTAACCCCAGTACTTGGGAGGTTGAGACAGGAGGATCGCAGGTTCACAGCCAGCCTCAGCTACTTAGGGAGGCCCTCCTCAAATTAGTGAGACCCTGTTTCAAAATAAAGAATAAAAAATAGGGCTGAGGGTGTAGCTCGGAGGCCCTGGATTCAATCTCCAGTACCACCAAAAAAAAAAAAAAAAAAAGAAAGAAAGAAAAAGAAATCCTGGAACCAATGCTCCACGGGTACCCAGGAATGGCCATATTTAAGATTATATAAAGCCAATTCCAATCCAAGACATTTTATTACAGTTCAGTGAAGTACAGTTAACTCAGACCAGTATGAAATTAGAACAAACATTTTTTTTCCTTATATCTGATAATATCAGCACCCAAGTAAGTGGATGTTGTAGGATCTCACGGAAGGCAACACACCTTACATTTCCAAGCTAGCTCGTCCTGAGATTAGGCAAGAAGACATTAGAAGAAGAAAGTAATATATAATTCCTCTGCTTACATACTAGGCAACTGCTGCTCAGAGAAGTCACCCCCCGCTCCCCATTGGGGTATATGGGGGCAAAGAAAACATGGCCCGATAGCAGGGAACAGGCTTTATTTAGGAATAAAACCTGGAAGGAGTCATCCAACCGGGGAGAGAGCCCAGGAGAGTCAGAAAGCCTCCTCCTTACAGGCTAGGGGCTTTTTATGGAGCAAGGAAGTAGGGTACAGGAGTAGTCGTGTACACTGCTGGTTGGTGTGCCAGTGGCCAGGTCATCTCGGGGCAGGGCAGTGGTCAGGGGGTATTTCTCTTTCTTTGTTCCTTTGTTCTTGGTCCTCCTCCAGCAAGGGCTCATGGCCAGACCTCACAGTGCCCACACCCACTCACTGCACAACAGACAAAGCAGGAGTCCATGTTTTCCATTAAACCAATATTTATTTATTTACTTATTTATTTTGTGGTACTAGGGATTGAACACAGGGGCATTCTACCTCCAAGCTACACCCCCAGCCCTATTTTTTATTCTTTATTTTGAAACAAGGTCTCACTAAGTTGCAGAGGGCCTCCCTAAGTAGTTGAGGCTGGCTGCGAACCTGCGATCCTCCTGTCTCAGCCTCCCAAGTACTGGGATTACAAGCGTACGCCACCACGCCTGGCTAAACCAATCTTTAAATGGTTACATTTTTTTTTTTTTAGGAAATGAAACCATTCTTAGCCAAAGAAGTCAAGAAGCACAATAGTGACACCTTAAACATGTTTAAGACTCAATCATTGGAATAAATTCAGTTATGAATATTGACTCTCAGAGTCACTGGTGATGCTGTAGTGGGAAACAGTAACCCTAGGATAGATGTGTTAGACTTATTTTAAAAATATGCATAAAGTTATTCATTAATAGCTCCTTAATATCCAGTTTTTATATCTGTGATTAAAATTTGTTTTATCTTTAAAAGGAATACATTTTGTTAAAGTAGTGATTTTGAAATATATAATGAGTTTTACATATATATGTATAGGAAATGTCCACATTTTATCTAATATAGCTATAGAAGCAGGTACTTGGAAAGCCACTGCTAGGCTTTGAGTTCGCAATGTGATCTGTGAGATATACATCTTTGTTACTGGTGCATGAATGGATAAGAGAAAGGCCTCAATTTAAAAACCTCACTAGATTGTTTATAATTTTTTTTTTGAACTGGGGATTGAACCCAGGGGCATTCTACCTCCGAGCTACACCCCCAGCCCTATTTTTTATTATTTATTTTGAAACAGGGTCTCATTAAGTTGTGGAGGGCCTAACTAAGTAGCTGAGGCTGGCTGCGAACCTGTGATCCTCCTGTCTCAGCCTCCCAAGTACTGGGATTATAAGCAAGTGACACCATGCTCGGCTTTGTTTATAATTTTTTTTAAAAAAATTGGAATATCTTAATGATTGGTAAACTTTAAATTTGGATTTTTAAGTTTTAGAGCTCTTGAATCTATAATTGATAGTTAAGAATTTATATATTATTTATATATTATTACATATATTTATATATTATTTATATATTATTGCAAAGTGAAAATGAAAGATTGTTCTATGATTATATAATAGTGCCAGGTTATTTTCAAATTCATGCTTCTGGACAAACAAGAAGGATTTTAATACATATACTCAATGCTTGGATACATAGCTCACAATTTAAAAAGGGACCAAGTAATAATTGATGAAATATGGCTTTTAAGCAATCAAATCTTGTTTTATTCTGCTCACAAAAAATGATTTGCAAGCTGGGCGTGGTGACCCAAGTACTGTAATCAGTTTTGAAGCCAGCCTCAGTAACTTGGTGAGATCCTGTTTCAAAATAAAAAATAAAAAGGGCTGGGGGTGTAGCTCAAAGGTAGAATGCCCTTGGGTTCAATTCCCAGTACCAATAAATAAATTAAATAGTCTGTGTATTCATGGCCATACATGTTTATCTTCTTGCTCTCAAAACCCTGCCAACCTAAACAGTTGAGGAGTCTTTTAAATCATTAAAAGACAACAAGAGAGAAGATGAACAGTGAACAAGAGATGCCAGCAGCCCAGGGAAGTGGCTAGAGGAGAGAAGAATAGCCCAGAAGGAGCTGACAGGCCCAACCTTGGGGGCACACGTCCCTGGAGAGCCAGGGTGAAGTGCAGGGGCCAAAATGGGACCTCCATCTTTAGACAGAGTGGTTTGACTCTCAGATGCCATCCTGTGCCCTGGCCACCAGACAGCCACCCCCATTCCACTGATAGGAGGTCAGACCTCACCCTGCAAGAACTGATGCTCCAACCCAGGGGCCTCAGGCGCTGTGAATGGTGGGAGGCACTGGGCTGGAAGCAGCCCCAACCCCACTCCATCTACTTCCAGATGGCCGTCAGCTGCCAGAGCAGGGACTCTTCCATTTGCCAGTTCCTCAACAAAAACAGCTACTGGCCCATTGAGCACACTGCAGAGAAGTCCCCAGAGGACAAGTCCTGCCCATGTAGATAGAATTTCTGGCAGTGTTTCGTGTTTTCCCCTAAATATAGGCTGACATCCAAGGGTCGGCAGGCACTTTTGGGAATCCTAGGTATAAAGAGAGAGACCTATATAAAATAAAAGCGAACACCAACCACAATAACAAAAGGACCCCAAAGCTGGGCGTGGTGGTGCACGCTTGTAATCCCAGTACTTGGGAGGCTGAGACCGGAGGATCCAGGTTCGCGGCCAGTCTCAGCTACTTTATTTTGAAACAGGTGAGACCCTGTTTCAAAATAAAGAATAAAAAACAGGTCTGGGGGTGTAGCCCAGTGGTAGAATGCCCCTGGGTTCAATCCCCAGTACCGCAAAAAAAAAAAAAAAAACCAAAAAACAAAAAACAAAAGACAAAAGGACGCCAGAAAAAGACAAGGTAGGGCGCAGAGGAGAGTGCAGTAGAACCATAATTGATGTTCCCTGAGGAATTAGAACCAAAGACTATAAAGAAGAGATATCAGAGAACAACAAAGAAAAAGAAAAAAATGAGAAAAAAAGAAGAGTCCTTCGAAATTGAAAAAATGATGGAATAGCTGAATTTAACAACAACAAAAAACAATAGAAAGATTGGAAGATAAAGTCATGACCATCTTCCAGAAAATGAGACAAAATGTCATTGTGATGAAAAACGCAAGAGGGGTAGGAAGGTCTGTGCAGAACTTTCTGTGTGCAAAGGCGTTGTGCAGGGATGGGGTCATAGATGTATCAAAATATTGACCCTTCCAACTCAGGGCAGCTGGAGGTAGCCACCTGGTGGCTGGAGCTCTCAGCTGGTCCCCTCCACAGCATCAAGAAGCCTTGGCCCCAAGTGCCGTACTAGTACTGTTTGTGTGTGCCAGGACATGGAGAAGGTTAGGAAGTCCCAGATGAGGGCCAAGAGTTTTTGTGTCTGACGAATAGGAAATAAAGAAGAAGAGAACAAAGAGTTTATGAGAAATAAGAAAGTACCTAAAAACATTGTCCCAGAGTAGAAAGGAAATTTTCTCAAATTGCTACTTTGCAAATGTCCTCCAGTTCAGGTGCTAGATGGAACTGGGGCCAGTGAAGGCTACGTCGCTGGGACCTTCCTGAATAGCTAAGATTTCATAAGCTTCCAAAGAATAGGAGTGGGGTGGGGCAGATGGAACTGGGGTCTGGAGGTCATGAGACTTCTCAAACAGACGCCTCAAACATTCAGAGCTGAAATCATGTGCGGCTCATAAGAGACCCTGCCAAACTCGCCATCGCATGGGATGGTAGAATAAAGACATTTTCAGACATGCAAAAAATCGAAATATCTGGTTTTTTTTTTTTGTCTTAGAAAGCTATTGGGCACTTTGCTCCATCAAAATAAGGGAAGACATAAAGCAGGGAGACATTGGGGTCCAAAACAAAGGGTCTTATTGATGTCTGCCGAGATAGCTGTGCAGTACACTAGAGCAAGGGGCCCATAGTGGAGCCTTGTTACTAATGTGGCTGAGAAACACTGGTTGGTGCAACACGCATGTATAATGAAGGCATAATCCACTTGACCCCAGAAGAAAGCCGCTAAGTGCAGTGATGTTTTAGAAGAGTCAGGCCCACCAAGACTTTCAATGACAACCCATTTATGGCATGATACTGGAGGAAGGTAAGAGGAAATGCCAGTCCCAGCTCGTCACGGTGTGCCCAGTTGCAGCAGCTGGATCACATTCAGCACCAGTAGTTCTCTGCTCCCCGAGAATTTGGATTTTGTACTTTTCAACTCCTCCATTAAAAGAAACCAGGCGACAGGTGGTGCTGTCACCCGAAGGTGTCAGAAGAGCTCCTGGAAAGGGGGACCTCAACTCAGGACGAGTGGGGTTCTTGACAAAGGTCGCAGACATGAAATTAAGGACATGTTAGAGGCACAGAGAGTTATTCAGGAAAGCGAGGAGTACACATTCGAGGGAGAATGTGGGCCATCTAGAGACCTCGAGAGTGAGACACTGTGGGGGTTTTCAAACCCTCCTTTTTTTATGTGGTACTGGGGATTGAACCCAGGGGCATTCTACCTCCGAGCTACACCCCAGCCCTATTTTTTATTCTTTATTTTGAAACAGGGTCTCACTGAGTTGCGGAGGGCCTCACTAAGTAGCTGAGGCTGGCCGTGAACCCGGCCCCTCCAGTCTCAGCCTCCCAAGTACTGGGATACAAGTGTGCACCACACCCAGCTCAGACCCTCCTTTTAAAGGAACCTTGGGGAGGGTGGGATGGGAAGGTATGTGGGGATAACATCAGTCCGGCGATTATGAGATGGTTTATGGCAATTCTCAGCATCTGGCAATGCTCAGCATCCTTAGGGTGACATGGTCTCCATTCAGTAGATAACCTTGGAAAGTACCCTAGATTATAGATTTCTTAAAATATCCTACCTCTCAGCCAGGTGTGGCGGTGCACCCCTGTAATCCCAGTACGTGGGAGGCTGAGACAGGAAAATCGCAGGTTTGAGGCCAGCCTAAGCAACCTAGTGAGATGCTGTTTCAAAATAAAAGCAAAAGGGCTGGGGGTATAGCTCAGAGGTAGAATGCCCCTAGGTTCAATCCCCAGCACCGCAAAAAAAAAAAAAAAAATCAAAATCCTTCCTCTCTGCTTATTTTATTACATAGGTTAATTAACAGTGCACAAGGTAATTTTTTTTTTTAATGGGGTGAATTTTCACTAACTCTTAAGATTTACAGATTTCTCAGGAATTTGGGAGTGATGCCTGGGAGAGTGGGGGCTGGCTTGGGGAGTGTCAGGTTTGGGAGAAAAGGTATGCGGAACTTTAGTTTATGATAAGGCCTAAGGCTTTTGGATTAAAATTATATTCTCCTTGTCCTTCCGCTTGTCTTCTTTCTACCTATCTTTTATTTCTTCTATCTCAATACCACATCACTGGGCTAGAAAAATTCACCATGGGCGTCTAAGGTCCTGTAGTTGCTTTAAAGCAAGGATGTTTGAGACCAACAGTTCAGGATAATATCACCAATTTGAGGAGATTCCTGCTAGCTGAGTTAGGACAGTGTGAGCACCAAGAAGAAAACAAATATCAGTTCATTGAAATATATTGTTTATAAACAGGCCTGTGTCCATTGATCAGTTCATATGAAGCTGGGCGTGGTGGTGCACGCTTGTAATCCCAGTACTTGGGAGGCTGAGACAGGAGGATCGCAGGTTTGCAGCCAGCCTCAGCAACTTAGTGATGCCCTCTGCAACTTAGTGAGACCCTGTTTCAAAATAAAAAATAAAATAGGGCCGGGGGTGTAGCTCGGAGGTAGAATGCCCCTGGGTTCAATCCCCGGTACTGCAAAAAAAAAGTTCAGATGAGGGAAACAAGATGAGCTTTAAAAACTTCTAAAAGGCACAAAAGAATCCAGTATGTTTGCATTCCATCTAGGATTTCTTCATAAACAGTTGGGTTTATTACCAGTTCTCAGGTGAACAATCAGTCACAGCCTAAAGGCCTAAGAGTGAAAACCAAATGACTTAGAGCCAAGTTATGCGCAAGAACTCTGGGCTTTGCAACTCAGGGAAACCCAAATAAAGCAGCATTTTAAAGGAAAGACACCAGGTTACATGCAACTAAAATCTGGTGTTAGGCCAAGGCCTTGTAAATCCCAGGGAAGGTGACATTGAAGCCCAGAGGGCCACAAACTAGTCCAATGTGCTTGGCTACAAAGAGGGAGCAGCCAGTGCAAGCAACCGCTCCCCAGCGACCATGAGCCAGGCGGCCCTACTCCCTTGTTTTTGCAGAAAGGGGGTGGTCCCTTAAGATTAATGGAACCCCAGGAAACCGTTAAAGTAAGCATGGTCATAAAGTCAAATTTTCGTGGACTCTCCTTTGTCATTCAAAGTTCCTTTTGGCCCCACCCCCTCATCCCAGGTGTCTTTGAGTCCATCTCTCCGAGTTGCTGCTGCTACTTTTTTTAAATTTTTTAATTTTTTTTTAGGTTTACACCCTCTTTTTACGAGGCTACATGTGATTCCCTTTTAGAGTCACTTGAATAATCCAGGATAATATCCCCATATCAAGATTCTTAATCACAAAGAATCTACAAAATCCCTTTTGCTGTGTGAGGGAACTCTCACTGGGGGTTGTACTTTACAATTCCTCCATTAAAGGAAACCAGGAGATAGGTGGTACTGTCAATGGAAAAGGTGAAAGAGGTCCTGGAAAGGGGGACCTCAACTCAGGATGGGTGGGGTTCTTGACAAATGTGGCAGAAATGAATTTAAGGACATGTCAGAGACACAAAGATTATTGATTGATTGATTGATTGATTGATTTTGTGGTACTGGGAGTTGAACACAGAGGCATTCTACCTCCGAGCTACACCCCCAGACAGATTTTACTTCTTATTTGGGAACAGGGTCTCACTAGGTTGCTGAGAGCCTCACTAAATTGCTGAGGCTGTCCTTGAACCTGTGATCCTCCTGTCTCAGCCTCCCCAGCACTAGGATTACAAGCGTGTGCCACCATGCCCAGCTCAAAGATTTATTTAGAAAAGCAAGGGATACACATACAAGGGAGAATGCGGGCCATCTCAAAAGCGAGAGACACCTTTGGGGTTCTCAAGTTCTCCTTTTCTAGGAAACTTGGTGAGGGGTGGGCAGGGGAAGGTGTGTGAAGATGGCGTCAGTCTGGTTATCACGACCTGGGGGCCCCCATTCAGTGACCACAACTATAAATGTAAATGCATGCTTGTGTTGTCTTCACAAGTTCTTGAGTTAGGTACGCCTGCCCTCTCCTGTGGGGTCTGAGATACTCACCTTTTCCTTGTTCTGTGGGTTTCCATCCATTGCTCAGGGAGGCAGTGGGGATGTCTTAGAATGCCAGTATTTCCAACTGGGGAAATAGGTATTTGGGAAATGTCTGTGAACCAGGTCAGAGCAGACAGGCCCTGCTCCCAGTCACCCGCTCCTGGCACTCTGCGCATTTGCAGACTTCTGGGCTGATTGGGCCCTTGCCTGTTCTTGTCCTCTTGCCTGATTCTTTTCAGGCTCTTCGTGAAGTTTGTGACTTCTTGAACAGTTTTAAAAGGTAAGGCATTGGTCCTGAGCTCGTCTGTCTGCTCCTCAGCTTGGCTACATCACTATGCATCTGTGAACATCACGCTCCCGGTTGGAAAGTGGGGGGTTGCTAATCGGTATCACCAAAGTCCTGCTGCATTGGAACACGCTGTGATTCTGTCCTTCTAACTGGCCCAGAGACACCTCCACCCCACGTATCTCTGGCTGCCTACCTGGATTCCTGCTCTCTCCCCTGCCAGGGACGCCGGGACACCACCAAATGCCCTCCAGACAGGGGCTCCAGTCACCTCTGAGCTCTGATATTGTGTTGGAGGTGGACATGGGCAAGCGCCTGCTGACTACAGATGAGGTCGTGTTATGAAGGCATGCGCCAGTACTCTTGAGCTGCAGGCCAAGGGGGAAGGGAGGTCTGCTCTGTGACAGACCCTTTGCTAAGGTGACCCTTAGCAAAGCCTCAGACTTGTCTTTTGCCATATGCTAGGTTTCCTAGAAGAAGAATTGAGAGTCACATGGTGCTTTGTATGTGGTTTGACTTATCATCTTTTATTTTAAACCTTCATATTGCTGCAAAATGGGATCCTCTCTTCCCATATTATAAGAACACTTGTCCATCTGGTATAACTTTGTGAGTGATTTTATAATTTCAAATGGTTGTCAAATTTTAACACAACACAATATACCCTTAAAATGCACTGAAGACTACAGGCATGGAAGCAAAAGTCAATAAGCATGTCTCTCATCCCACCCCCGGGAAGCAATGACAGCCGTGTCACGTGTACCCCTCCCACAATTTCTCCAAGTGTGCAGATGGCAGTCTTCACAAAACAGGATTATATTATTAAATTTTACTGTTCAGTTTTATTTACTATTAGAAACACACAGACTAATCTTGGGGACCCAAAAGGAACATTCAGAGTTTTCTGTGTATTCCTAATTTGCATGTTTTACCAAAGTGTCAGTGATACTAATTTGAATGAACATGCAGTCTACCTGTAATCCTGATGAGATACTGATTCTAAATCCATCGTTCCAGGCTTGCCATCATGGATCCTCTGTTGGAAGCAAACGGCAACTTTGCCTTAAGCCTTCTGAAGACACTGGGCCAAGACAGATCAAAAAATGTGTTTTATTCTCCCCTGAGCATCTCCTCGGCCCTGGCCATGGTCATCTTGGGGACAAAGGGAACCACCGCAGCCCAGATATCCCAGGTACCGTTCAGGGCAGCAGTAAATACCATCGTCAATTGAGCTGGCCCTCCACGCTTCAAATCCCACAGGGATTCCTCTTGGTGGATAACTGTGCAGGTGTCTTAGGAGTGGGGATGGAGAGGGGACAGGAAGGGCATGCTTGCTACCCTACTGAGCACCCTGGTGTGAGCTAGACACCCCTTCCCTCTCCTGATCTGTTGGTGGTGACGGGTGGGTGTTTGATCCAGAGGAGTGAAGGAATCCATCCCCACGTGGTTCTGTCTGTTTGTGAATTTGTAAGTGGATGAAAACGAATACATTTGAGGTTGAGTCCTGGGATGTTGTTTGGGTATTGCCAACTGTTTTTCATTTGGGGCATGGATACTGAAAGCATAGCTCACCAAGGCCACCTGTGTCCTCCGTTGTCTGCCCCTAATGGCCCTCAGCCCTCCCACAGGTGAGCCCTCCCCTCATGGGGTCAGGCTCTGCTGGGAGTGCAGGACCAGGATAAATTGAGGCTCCCTGGGTACAGGGATTTGTGAACTGCAGAGACAGGTTGCCTGCCCTAGCATACAATAAAATGGTTAGTGGGGGGGGGATGTGTTAGTCAGCTAGAACTGTGTAACAAACACCACCAACTGGGCAGCTTAAATAATAGACATTTATTTTCTCACAGTCCTGGAGGCTGAAGTTCAAGATCAAGGTGGTGGCAGAGCTGGGTTCCCCTGAGGCCTCTCTCTTTGGCTTATAGATGGCCATCTTTTCCCTGTGTCCTCCCATGGTCTTCCCTCTGTGTCCCATATCTGTGTCCTGATTGTCTTTTCTTATGAGGACACCAGCCAGATTGGTTTAGCATCTGCCCTTGTGAGTTCATTTTAAGTTAATTGCCTCTTTAAAGACCCCATCTCCAAAGATGGTCATATTCTGAAGTACCAGGGGTTAGGACTCCAACATATAGGTTTTGAGGGGGACACAGAGCAGGAGATAAGGGTGGCACATTGAAATCAGTGAACTGTTGCAATTCCAAGACCTGGCCAGTCTCTGTCCGAGGGCAGGTATGTTCCTCGATTGGCTCCGCTTAGGTTTCCTGGGAGTCCTTCCTAATCCACCACCGGGCCAAATCCCTGCCCTCTGCATTCTGAGTTTAGCTCTTGGCAGCTCCCTTCCTTTTCTGTAAGACATGGCCTATGTTTGTTGTTCTCTGAGCCTGCTTCCTGCCAGAAGAGAGCTGTGGGCCCAGAGGCCTTCCCTTGCTTTGAACTATCTCCCCTTTTAGTTCCAAGCTGTTAGAACACCTTGGAAACTATTGTGGGATTTCTGTCTGTCGACTTAGAGACTGCTGCCCTGAACCAAAGCCATGACAGGACTGTCTGTGTTGGGTTGGAAGTCAGGGTGCTTGGGACAAAGTCCTTGAGGTGCTGAGAGCCCCCTTTTTCTAGAGGGCCTATGAGATGCTGCCTTAATCTCCCCAAGGCCTTAACGGAGTGGATCTTGACCTCATTCCTGAGGTCAAGGATCTGATCTTTTTTTTTTTTTTGCCCAGGGGCATTCTACCTCTGAGCTGCACCCCCAGCCCTATATTTTATTCTTTATTTTGAAACAGGGTCACACTAAGTTGCGGACAGCCTAAGTAGCTAAGGCTGGCCATGAACCTGGATCCTCCGGTCTCAGCCTCCCAAGTACTGGGATTACAAGCGTGCGCCACACGCCCGGCTAAGGATCTGATCTTTACCTTGAAACCATTTCTTATTTTATGTACTTATAATTATTATGATTTTTTTGGTACTGGGGATTGGACCTAGGGGCATTCTACTTCTGAACTATACCCCCAGACACTTTTATTTTTTAAATTTTGAAACAGGATCTCGCTAAGTGGCTGAGGGTCTGGCTAAATTGCTGAGGCTAACCTCACACCTGAGATCCTCCTGTCTCAGCCTCCCAAGCTGCACCACCATGCCTGGCTCATCTCTTATTTTTAAAATCACTTGCCAACCGGAGAAGCTAGGGATAAGAAACATTTTCACTTTCTACCCATCAAGACCTGGTTTAGAAATAGGTCCTATAAATTCTGCTTGAAAATGGAACAAGTCCTTCTTTGGCCTTCATTAGTTCTTCTTGTTCGTGTCTTCTTCCCATATTGGAACCTGGGAAGACTTGGTTTGGAAATAGTTCCTTTAAATTCTGCTTGAAAATGGAACAAGTCCTTCTTTAGCCCCTATTAGTTCTTTATTGTTGTGTCTCCCTTCCCATGTTTGAATCTGGGAAACTAAAAGAAGCCACATGCTTCCTAGATACCTTAGCCAGACAGATGTAGGAATCCACAGGGAAAGCATCCCATCTTTCCCAATACGACAAGCTGCCATCTCCACTTCTCCAGCCAGTACTCACCACATAGCTTGGACTTCCTTCCAACATGGCGGCTGGGTGCAAGAGAGTGAATGGGGCAGCTGCCAGGCCTTTTAGCAGTCAGGCCTGGAACAGCATCACTTCTGCTGAATTCTGCTGGTCAGAGCCAGATTAGACCCAAGGGCAGGGGAGAGACCACATTTACTAATGTCAGGAGCAGCCTGCATTTGCAGAGACAGGAGATCTGATTGGTGGCCTTGTCTGCAGGTGGTGAGCATGAAGAGCCTGGGATTGTGGGGAGCCATTTCTGCTCAGACCAGTACTGACAGGATACTGGGAGGGACCGTGGAGAGGGAGCTTTCAGGACACTTTTTGTCTTTGATGACATGGTAGTAAGCAGCTGCACAGTTCTTAGGCTGAGATTAGTGTTTACTCATTTCCTGTCGCCGGGGCCTACTGAGGTTGTGCGTTTTTATTCTGTTTCTGATTTCAGGCACTTTCTTTAAATAAAAGCATCAGCAGCGGAGGCGGAGATGTCCACCAGGGCTTCCAGTCACTTCTCACGGAATTGAACAGGACTGACAAGAAGTGTGTCCTCAGAATGGCCAACAGACTCTTTGGGGAAAACTCTTGTGATTTCCTCTCAGTAAGTGTGATTTCCGCTCAGTAAGTGATAGTTGCTGTTTCTCATGAAGCAAGGTGGTGGGGAGGAGGGGATCGTGTAGTGCAGCTGAAAGAGCGTGGGCTGTGAATTCGTCCAGGTCTATGGGCACTTGTGCACTCGGGCACTTCTTGTGTTTGTTTACAACCTTTCACTTAAGAAACATCAGAAAACATTGGACATGGTGGCACACGCCTGCAATGCCAATACTTGGGAGACTGAGACAGGAGGATTGCAGGTTTGAAGAGCCTTGGCAATTTAGCAAGACCCTCAGCAACGTAGCAAGACCCTCAGCAACGTAGCAAGACCCTGTTTCAAAATAAAAAGATAAAAAGGGCTGGGTGTGTAACTCAGAGTAGAATGCCCCTGGGTTCAATCCCCAGTACAAAAACAAGCACTCCAACAACAACAACAACAACAAAAATCAGAAAACTACTCAGGTCATATGTGAGTATAGTCTTGTACGGAATGGAAATAAAGCCAGCAAAGCAAGAGCCCTCATCAACTTCTTTCCCATACAAATCCTCTATAGATTTAATGTATATCTTCGTGCACATATAGAAATTTTTCAGGGATTTCCCCTACATAATGCCATTATCCCATACATACTGTTTTGAATTTCTTTCTTTTGTTCTTTGCATATAAGTATATGTAGACCAACCTCACTATTATATTATTTTTGGCACTGGGGACTGAACCTAGGGCCTTGTACTTGCTAAGGATGAACTGTACCACTCCCCCTCCAGCCCCACCTCACTATTATTAACCATCATCTGATAGTCCTAAGTATGGTTGCATTGAAACATAGTAAACTTTTTGCTTCTAGATGAGTATTTACGTCATACCCAAACTGGGCCGTTACAGACAGCGAGTGGAATTGAATGTTATTGTTGTGCATATGTGTGTGTGTGTGTGTGTGTGTGTGTGTGTGTGTGTG
>PVJS01036418.1:0-20468 GCA_004027185.1 Glis glis
AGAGCAGATGCGCTTTCCTCGGAATGAGTCGCACACACGAGTCGCTTCTCCCTTTTTATCTAAGTCCGCACCTATCAGAATTCTGCTGCCTACATTCAGGGCAGGGCTTTCTCTTTAATCTGCTGTTACACACCCAAAATCACATAATCTTGGGTGTGTCATGATCAGGTCAAGTTGACAACTTAGATTAACTATCACAGTCAGGGTGCACATGAGTCTGGGTGTTACTTTTTTCAAATATTAACAATAATACATGCCAGGCATGGTGGCACATGCCTATAATCTCAGTATGTAAAAATAAAATAGGACTGGGGGTGTATCTTGGAGGTAGAACGCCCCTGGGTTCAATCCCTACTAATACTACTACTAATAATAATACTTGACACACGGGGTGCTTACAATGTGCTAGGGTCTGTCCCAAGAGCCTTGTATCAACTCATTTAATCTTCTCAACAATCCTCTAAAATACGTATTACTCTTTCCCCCACTTTACAGATGGGGAAATTGAGGCACAGAGAGATTCATTGTCCCTGTCCCTTCATTGTTCAAGGTTAGTAAGTAGTTCAGAGCCTACCCTCTTTTTTTTGTGGAACTGGGGATTGAACCCAGGGGCATTCTACCTCTGAGCTACACCCCCAGCCCTATTTTTTATTCTTTATTTTGAAACAGGGTCTCACTAAGTTGCAGAGGCCTCAGTAAGTAGCTGAGGCTGGCCACAATCCTGAGATCCTCCTATCTCAGCTTCCCAAGTACTGGGATTACAAGAGTGTGCCACCATGCCTGGCTCAGAGCCCACCCTCTTGATTACTACATTGTCAAAGCGTATGTTACAGAAACTTTAAAACCACAATATTGGCATTTATTTAGCTACTAAGCATTTTTGCAGTATTCTCAACTCATTTTCCCTAACATGCCCGAAAGACATATTTGTCTTTGATCCAGCCTGCCTGGGGGCAGACAAAAATAAAAATATATTCTAGGGCCTGGTGCATAATACTAACGATTAATATGGAAAACCAGCGGGCTTTCATAAAAGATGCTGCACACGGGGACGTAAAGAACCAGCTCACACGCTGTCTGATAGCGTGCAAGAGCTTCCTGCAAGAGCTTAGCTCTCCAATAGGAAAATCCAGGGCCCCCGGCCTGGAATGGACATTTGTATGACACAAACTCCACTCATCAGCTTGATTCACTGTGACAGTCATCAATTTTTCGCCTGTCATCTCCAGGTTCACCCTTCATTACCTGCCCTGTGATAGAGGACTGGACCCTTTAAGCCATCCTCCTTCGCCAGCTAATGTGGGTTAAGTTTTGTCAGTGGAGGGTCCTGGAGGGACATTGGGAGAAGAAAAGGCTTCTCTTCCTAGTTCCAACAGGCTTGCTTCAGCAGGCTCCTGTGGTGTGCCCAGCGCCCGGTGGCCAGCAGCTAGTGGTGCGGCCCTGCGGGCAGCTTCCCTGGGCACCTCCCTGAGAATGACCTCCGCTGGAACCCCTCAGGAGGCTGCACAGGAGAGTGCCAAGAGCAGGCGCCTCCCCTGGTCGGCGTCCCTGGCACCTTCTTGGGCAGCTTTTCAGTGGGTGGCTTCTTCTGCCCTCCAGAGAGCAGGTTTCTGGAAAGTCTTATCAGTGAGGCTCCTGATGAGCTTTTCCACCACCCTGAGGGCCCTAGTCATACCCTCTCCCACGAGGTCTGGACTCAGCCCTCGGAAGAGGTGGCCTCTTCTTTGAATGCTCTATTCCAGCTCCCAGGGTGAGGATGACAGCCGCTCTCTAGCTTTCTGCTATTCCTATATGCCTCAGCAATTTTTACTTCTTGGGAGCCCATCCCTCATAACTCTAATCCCCTGGTAGGAAATCTTTATAGTTACTTTTCTTGTAGAAATTACTGTGTGGTTTCTTTCTTCTGTATGGACTCTACTATATTCAATATATATCTATATATTTATATATGTATACATATGCATATATATTATGCATGGATGGAATATATATGTATATATATTTCCTCCATGTCCAATTTTAATGTTTTACAGTAGAATGCCTAACATTTTTGCCAAAAAATTATTTAAATAAATGCATACATAGTAATACATGCATATCCATGTTTATAGCAGCACGATTCATAACAGCCAAAATTATGGACCCAGGTGTTCATCGACAGATGAATGGATCAAAAATTATGGGATATACACACAGTGGGATTCTACTCAGCAATAAAGAAGAACAAAATGATGTCATTTGCAGGAAAATGGAGGACCTGGAGAACATTATGTTAAGTGAGATTAGCCAGTCACAGAAAGGGAAGGGTCATATGTTTTCTCTCATATGCAGAAGCTAGGGAGTAATTGGGATATAAGAGGGACTTTAGATAATGGAGGAGAAACTCCAGTGGATCGAGGGAGGTTGCTGGGGGAAGGGAGAGGTAGAATTAATGAAGGAAACACTTCCATTGACATTATGTACATATGTGAGAATACCAATGCCAATCTCAATATTTTGTATGGGGAAGGGGGGAGTGGGGAGGGAGCTGGGGGAAAATCACTAAGCGCTGTGTGCATGTATGTCACTATCACTATGAACTATATTATGATGTGAGACTATAATGCATCAATAAAAGTATACAAATAAATAAATAAATACACAGAAGCTGGGCACAGTGATGTATGCCTGTAGTCCCAGCTACTCCAGAGTCTGAGACAAGGAGGATCACTTGAGTCCAGGAGTTTAAGGCCAGTCTTTGCAACACGCTGAGATTTTAACTCAAAACAAAACAACAAAACCCTCAGTTCTCTCTCTCTCTGTCTCTCTCTGTCTCTCTCTCTCTCTCTTTCTCTCTCTCTCTTCCTGTCTCTCTCTCTCTCTCTACCTAGTGAGGCCCTCCGCAACTTTGTGAGACCCGGTTTCAAAATAAAGTATAAAAAATAGGGCCGGGGATGTAGCGCGGAGGTAGAATGCCCCTGTGTTCAATCCCCGGTACCGAAAAAAAAAACCAAACTTAAACAAAACTGGGGCCCTCCAAGTCTTTGGACTCCAGGTCTGTGTAGTGGAGCTGCTTTGCCTAGGGACCTGCAGGATGTCATGATCCAACCCCCACCCCTTACCCCATGATCAATACATGGAATTGGGATACCAATGATTGAACATGACCCTTCTTCAGATCTCGACAGACATGATCTGACCAGGACAAAGACAATTGGAATTTTTCAAAGGTCAATGGTCTGTAACAGTTAAGTATTCTACATAATTCTATTGGTTCCTATCATCATATTTTTTTAGTTCACTATTTAAAATAAAAATGTAAGCCGGGCATGGTGGTGCACACTTGTAATCCCAGTACTTTGGGAGGCGGAGACCAGAGGTCTCGCGGGTTCGCGGCCAGCCTCAGCTCTCTCTCTCTCTCTCTCTCTCTCCCTCTCTCTCTCTCTCTCTACTTAGTCAGGCCCTCCGCAACTTCGTGAGACTCGGTTTCAAAATAAAGTATAAAAAAATAGGGCCGGGGGTATAGCGCGGAGGTAGAATGCCCCTGGGTTCAATCCCCAGTATCGCAAAAAAAAAAAAATGTAGCCCCCTATGTATGGAAAAATACACAAGAATCATGGGAACAACAAAAAATAAAAATAAAAATAAAAGCACTTTCACCATAAATTTACTAAGTTGGAAGAGTCTATACTCTCTTTCAATTCTTGGTTCTGTATCGGTGTTAATTATCACATAGTTGTAACCTTTGTGCAGAAGTGAGTCTATCCGCTCTATTTGTTGGTTGACATTAGTTTATATAAACATTTTGATAGCTCTGTAAACCACATGTAGCCACTACTCACACAGTCCTTGCATTTATCAGCAGCCATGGCAATATAATGTTCTATTTTCTTCTTATGCCAAAGTTTGCTAAGCTAGTTTCTGAGCGTTGGATCTTGGGTTGGTTCACACTTTTCCATGTTACAAAAAGCACAGCTTAAAATATTATTGTTCAAGTTGCATCAAATCCACCTAGTTTTCCCCCTTGTGCCTCCTTTTCTCAGTTCTCTTAACACCTGGGCTCACACATTTTCCTACCGATAGACAAAAGATTATAGGAAAAGAGGTGAGAGATCCAGGGAGAAAGTCTGCACAGGAAGGAGAATGCAGATTTTTACTGAACTAAAGGCTTCAAGAAGAAACAAGTCCCTGCTCAGCAGGCCTCTCCTGCCAGGAAGAGAATCAGTCTCAGAGACGGAGGCAGAGGGATCATTGGTGAGTCTGGAGGAAGTGAGAGTTTGGAAGCAGGGTTGTTCTAGAGGTCCACGCTGACTTTTCTCGAAGCTCTCACGTTGTAACCTGTGACTAATGCATTAGTCAGGCTGAGCACGTGGAAACTACACAATATATCCTAGAAAAACATTTTAGTTCTCAAGGATAGCCTCCAAGTCAGACAATGCTTGAAGTAATTGAGAGTGGGAAGCACATTGTGATTGCTGCTCGCTGGCATTTTAAACCACCAATAACTCAATTGTTTCTTGAATTCCCAGAGTCAGGGAAGACAAAAATCTCTCTTTGTCACTCAACTCAGTAAATGTGAACCTCATATTAAGTCTGTTTTTCACATAAAAGGGTTCCTGGCATGTGCACAGAAAGCAGCTTAAGCACAGCACCCCCTGTGTAGCCCGTTTTCTTATTCTTACACGATGCTTGTTTGAAAATGCTTTGCTTTCCAGTCATTCTTAAACGTGTTTTTTGCATCACATGCAATTCTGGCTTTTTCTCTTTTCACTTTGAGGATATTGTTCTCTAGTATTCTGGATTCTGTTGCTCTATAAAGGTGTTTGTGGATAGTCTAATTGTTTGGAGGTGATCTACTTTTATCTTCTTGTTTCTTTTAAGATCTTAGATTTGAGTTTAGCATTCTGAAGTTTTATTACAATGTGTCTGGGTAGATTTCTAAAAATTAATCTTGCATGGTATAGGTTGTGCTTCCTGTATTTGTGGATTCATGTCTCTCATCAGTTCTGGAAATTCTCATTTATTATTCTTATTTATTTGAATATTACCTTTCATTTATTCTCTCTAGTCTTTTCTGGGACTCCTATTGTAAATGTATTAAACCTTCTCATTCTATCCTCCATATCTGTGTGTGTGTGTGGGGGGGTGCTGGGGATTGAACCCATGGGCATTCTACCTCTGATCTACACCCTCAGTTCTATTTTATTTTTTATTTGGAAACAGGGTCTCACTAAGTAGGTGAAAGCCTCGCTAAGTTGCTGAGGCTGGCTTCAAACCTGTGATCCTTCTGTCTCAGTCTCCCAAGTACTGGGATTACAGGTGTGTACCACCATGCCTGGCTTATCCTCCATATCTTGTGTGTGTGTGTGTGTGTGTGTGTGTGTGTGTGTGTGTGTGTGTTACTGCCGTTCTACCTCCATGCTACACTCCCAGCCCTATTTTATTTTTTTTTTAATTTTGAAACAGGGTCTTGGTAGGTTTATAAAAGTCTCACTACTTGTGGAGGCTGTCCTTGAACCTATCATCCTCCTGTCTCAGTCTCCCAAGTACTGGGATTACACATGTGCACCACCACGCCCGGTTTATCCTCCATATCTTAATCCTTCTTTCATATTTTCTATCTTCCTGTCTCTCTGTGCTGTATTCTGGGTACTTTCTTCAGACATAATTTTAAATAATTCTCTTTTCAACTTAGTTTCTCTTTCTCCTCCTCATTCTTCTGTGGTTCTGGGGACTGAAACTGGCCTTGCTCATGCTAGGCAAGTGCTCTACCAATGAGTTACACCCCCAGCCTGCAACTGTGTCTTATTCACTGTTTAATCCCACCATTGAGTTTTTAATTTCAAGGATAATATTTTTCATTTATAAATGTTTTACTTGGCTCTTTCTTAAATCTGCTTGGTCATATTTCACAGTCTCTTTGTACTTCTACAAAATTATGATTCCATCTTGGGTTTCTTTAAATATTTCATATATTTTACATTTGACATTTGACAATTCCAGTTCCAAAGTCCTGGAAGTATAAATTGATTGATTCTGCTTTCTCCTACATGTGGTGGCTTATTCTCTTGGTGTTTGGTGATCTTTGATTCCAAACTTATTTTCCTTGACTTGTGGGAGTCCGTAAGGTATTTGTTCCAGAAGAGGTTTTTTATTTGTTTCTTCTAGAATTTAGAGGGTTGACTACCCCTCTTCAAGGGTCGAGGTTTAAGGTGGGAGACTTAGCTTTGACTTTTGCACTTTACTGTGAGCACAGAGCTTACCGCTGGGTTTTGTCCCCTGCTTATGAACTCTGACTTGGATTGCAGCTCACTGTTTCTTTGGACTTCATGCAAACCTGGCAGTGCATTGCAAACCACATATCTGGGATCTAATGGAATGGCATAGTAGGAAGACCTTCAGAGGACTGGCTCAGCCATATGGAAATGGATGTCACATGTTCATAATGTTCCAACGCAGATAGACACAGCAGCAAGATGTATGTGGGCAGGAGGAGATGTAGTCCACAGTTGGAAAATTTAAGAAAGATAAGACAATGATATAGGAAACAATATTTCGAAGTTCTAGCTCTGTCTCTGTCTTTCTATATGTGTATATCTATATCTTTATATAGAATAAAATGTTAGAGATTGGTGATGTGCTGATACCTTAAGTACATGTAAGGTTTTCTTTAAGGGGCAAAGCTGGTATTTAGGGTGGAGGGAACAGCATTGACAGAGCAACCAAAAGGGAAGGAGCATTCCTGAGTCTCTGTTTATAAAACAGGCCTTTCCTAACTGTTCATTTATCCCTCTGGCTTTGTAATTATAGGACTCAGCTAGTAATTTTTCATATGAATGTCCCTTTTGAAAGTTCCCTGTAATTTCCGTGTTTACAAGATGGGTGCTCATTAGCGTCCACTTAGTCTTATCAGGTGGCTTTCTACATGGACAAGGGATGGACTGTTATTTTCTCCTTCTGAAGATCATTATAGTTAAAGGGGCTGGAATTAAACAACATCTCAAGGAGATGTACCTTGTTTCCTACTTTTTCGTGTTAGTACTTTGTCCTTTCAATATCTACTTACTGATTTGGGGCTTGAGAATACTGGTTTCTCCTCAGTGGAGCCAGGGATGTGGTCTAGGAGAAGGGGAGGAGAAGAGTGAGGATCAGTGAAGGAATTACTACCATCGGCTATGTGTACATATGTGAAAATACCAATGTCAATCTCAGTACTCTGTATGGGGAAAGGGAGAGATGGGGAGGGAGCCCGGCAGGGGGCACCAAGTGCTGTGTGCATGTATGTCACTGTCAACATGATTTACATTATGATGTGAGACTATAATGCACCAATAAAAGCAAAGAGAGAGAGAGAGAGAGAAAGAGAGAGAGAGAGAACACTGGTTTCTGTCTTTCAACACTAAGATCACTGTGGAAGTATGAGTATCTTTCCCTCAGTACAGTAAAGTCTGTCTGGCTCACCTCCACCTGGACCTGTGGTGGTCTACTGAACTCTCTAGTAGAAAACTAGAGCGTTCTCTAGTAGAAAACTAGTCTTCAAAATAAAATTATCTGCAAAGGGGCCTAATTCTGGTTTGAAATTAGTCTTAGAAAAATTTGGGTTCTGAACAAAAACCACATTTGAAAGACTCTTTTCTTTTATTGGCTTTTTCTCTAAACAGCAAAGCCTGAAAAACAGCTGTTAGCTGTTTATACAGTATTTTTTATTTAAGTGTTAGACAATAGCTGTTTTCTTCTTCACTTAGAATGGCACTTTTTTTTCTTGGGCCATTTAAGTCCTCTGTCCATGTGGCCACGGGTATTGGTACATGCCTCCTTCCTCTCCCTAGGTTTCTGGAGGAGACTTGGGTTTTGTTTTTTTCTTTCTTAAGTTTCTATTTTTTAAATAGAATTTTAAAGTTAGACTTTGGCCTCACAATAGATGATTGATTTTGCTTCTGGGTCAGAACCCTGCAGATCACCTTTTGGGCCAACTCAATGCAGGTGTTCACACAAGACACTCCAGAGGAAGTTTCTACAGTTGCAGATATTGATGGCTTTGGGCTAGGTCACATGAGCAGAATTAGGTATGGACTTATTATTGCCATCTATTTTTGAGCCTGGAACACTGATGGTTTGGTTTCCTCTATCTGGAATTCAGAAGATAATTCCTGCCAATCCCACATCACTGGACGTGTTCTCAGGATACTGCATTCACCATTACCCTCATGGTCCAGAGATGAGGATTATCATTTCTTCAGTCTCTCACATTGTAACCCGTGACTAATGCATTAGTCAGACTAAGCACATGGAAACTACACAATAGCTACTAGAAAAACAGTTTAGTCTGTAGCAAGATCAGCAGGGCTTAGAAAAGTCTTAAAGATGAGTGAAAAACACTCCCTTGCCTGCAAAAGGAACTGCCCCAAATGTTTTCTGGCACCCCCGTGCCATGTGTTACCATAGCAATTCCTACTACTTAAGACAATAGTAACAATGCCAAGGGATGTGTATTCTGTTCGCCTACAACCTGTCTCCTTTTAATTAATTTATCTTCTTTCCGGTCGTCACCTTGTTTGGTTGTGTGTGTGTGTGTGTGTGTGTGTGTGTGTGTGTCAGGGACTCATACATGCTCCACAAGTGCTCTGCCATGGAGCCACATCCCTCGCCCCCAGGTCAGCAGCTTGTATTGATTCGCTTATATTGGGGGATAGTCTAAACCAGGTCCCCGTGATAGCAAACATTCAAATTCTGCCTAATGCACACTGAGTCCCTTCATTGATTGATTGATTCATTCGTTCGTTCATCATTCAGCTGTGCTGGGCTACCTTTAAACCACTTTCTAGAACTTGGGGATCCTCAAGGGACATATGAGAAGCATTGCAAGCTTGTTGAAATAAAGGCACACCTGGATGAAAGAAGACCTCTGTACCCTTCCCCAGGACCCTAAATATTTGCAATACCTAGTGATAATGATATATCATAGTGCTGATGCTACCTCTAATCTCTTAATCATCCCCTAGAGATGTTTCTCAATCTTATTTCTTTGTCACCCATGATTAAACAAATTTTGCTCTTATTTAGTAAGGGGGCATTATGATTTTTTTCTTTTAGAATCATTGATCCAAATTAGATAATCAGAAAAATAGTTCCCATAGTAACTCACAACAGCAGGTTTGTATGATACTAATTCAAAAACAGGTTTGCCGTAAAATAATATCTCCCTTTGGGAGATAAGCATTTTTGGCCTATTTAGAGGCTCCAAGAAGTCCTGGAGCAAAGAAACTTGGTGTAAATGTCACAGGACATCAAATAACTTCTCTCAGTACAGCCACTGGCAAAGGCTGGTCCTGAAATTGTCTTGAGGCTCAGGTTGTCCTTGGGCACATTTTTGCTGGCAGCCCAGGCCTGGGAACCACTGGGATCCTGGTTCCGGACACCCCACCCTCCTGGGGCCATGTCTCCACTGGTCCTCCCCAACCCTCCTTGTTTACGAGCAGGGCTCACATCAGGAGCCACTGCCAACCCTGGGCCCAGTCAGGCTCCCACACACTCTCAGAACCTTGAAGTAGGAGGGAGAAGTACTAATGGTGGGGAAAAAATGCCTCTTCTCTGGGGTTGTCCCCCCACTTCCGGCTCTTGCCTGCAGGAGGCTGCTTCTCTTTGTGGGACATTTGCCTTGTTAGGGTCTGTGTGGTTCATCTGCCACCCTCTTCTAGTGGTGGACCAGTGGGGGTGGGCAGATCATAATTGGTCAGAAGATGGTGAACCACAACTAGTTTTCCAAAAAGAAGCAGGCACTCCCAAAATATAAGGCCACAAGCATTTATCCTTAGCTGTGTTAGCACTGGAAAGGAACGCAAAGTCCAAGTTGGAATGAATGTGGCAACCACACTGGAACGCATGTGGCTTTGCAAAGAGAGATGGGGGACAGTGACTTGGAGAGGTGGGTCACACGTGCGCACAGAGCACCGCCTCAGTCCAGACCAGAGGCTCCCATCTCCCAGTGGTGCCTGGGTGCGGAGGGACAAGGGGTGAAGGTGCAGGCTTGCTCTTGAGCAGGGGCTGCATATTGTCAGCAGCAGGATTTCTCAAAGGAAAGTGTTTTAGTAAGGGCAGCTACAAGAAAGTACCATAGACCGGGTAGCTTATAAACAAAATAAGTTAGCTTCCTTCAGGTGTGGAGGCTGGAAGTCCACGATCCGGGTGCTTGTAGAGTCTGTTGGGGTCTGTTCCTCACAGGGGCCAACTTCTCCCTGTACCTCACACGACAGGAGGGGTGAGGGGCCTCTCTGGGGCCTGTGTTACAAGGACACTAATCAGATTCCGTCCTCATGACCTGATCACCTCCCAGAGGCCCCATCTCCTAACACCACCCTGGGGATTTGTGTTTCAACCTTCAGACCACAGCAGAGGGAGACTTCCATTTGCCAATGAAATCAGACTGTGCATGTATCCCTCTTGCCCCGCACACCGTGCGCTGCTTGTGGCGTTAGCAACAGGCTGATTAGGCCATAGTGGTGCCCACTGTGTTATATACGCGCCCTCTTCACAAGCAGAGGGAGGAGAGCTAGAAGCTGGTTGCATAACAATCATTAGTTTTATAGCTGAGTAAGTTATGAATAATAGTGCTTTCAGCATTTCATTACTAATCTGCCCCCAGGAGCAAGATGATGCTGATAAAATGTTTATGGGCTAGTAAATTTTTTTTCTACTAATTTGCAAGGCTCTAATAAAACCCATGAACTTGATGGCCTGCAGGAAACATAATAAGAACTAGGAATGTAGAGTAATTTGGAGCTAGAAGGCCTCCTCAGGCCCTCCAGGAAATGACTCCCCCAAAACAGATGAATCATAGTACTTTAAACAGAAAATAATGATGCCAAGTTAACCAGTTAGAGCCTGAGACAAAAATTTCCAGAAGGAAATTGTGGAAATTTTCTGCTTTCAATTACTCTTGCCTCAAAGAACACAATGAATTCAAGTATATAAAAAATAACAGTCAAATAAAAACATTGATTGGAACACAGAGTATCCTGTAATGTAATACTAACTTTCATGACTTGTCAGTTTTTTAAACACAGTTTACACAGTCACACTGTGCCCTCTTGTGGCAGAAATATTATTACAATTAGAAGACTCTCCTTGGTGTATTTTACTTAGTAATTAATCCGATTCGTTTGAGGGAAGTATATTCAACTGAAAAGATGCTTTGAAGAAGGTGGTTGGCAAAGGGAAGGCACTAGGACATCTTGGAGGATGCACATCTAGCTGGGGTCATCCTAACACAGGGGAGCAGCAGCCGAAAGGAATCCTGATGTTTTAACACATGCAAAGAAGTATCCGTTGCAGAAAGCTATTTTAATTTTCTGTTTAATGTTAAACTTACTTTAAACATTTTATTATTAGTTATCATCTACAAATAATAGTAATTGATATCATTTAGTGAATCAGGCAGTTTTGACACATTAGCTCATTTAATCTTGAAACTGTGAGATAATATAAGGAAATTGAGGATGGGAGAGATTTACTAACTGCTGCAGTTTATCCAACTAGTAAACTGAAAGAGCAGGGGTATGAAGGAAACTTCCCCTGGTTCCATAAGCCTGTGTACTTTCCATTGTACCAGGCTGTCTCTAACCAGTATTTCTTGAGGACTGAGCTGAGGTGAGACACTGCTGCTGAGACTCAAGGTTGAGATAGTCCCTGTCCTTCAGAAACTATGGCCTAAGTAGGGAACTAAAAACATGCATGGAAAAGAAACTACCAGACAAGGTAGCAGACGAGGCATATCCATGTAGAACTCTTTCTATACAAAAAATAAACGAATGAATGAATGAAAAGATCTGTATGGTCATGTACATTTTTTTCCTCCATCAATGCAGAAAAGCTGTGTATATACAGTTGTCCCTTGATATCTGTGGGGCATTGGTTCCAAGACCTGGCAGATACCAAAACCCAGGATACTCAAGCCCCTTATATAATGGTGTAGTATTTGCATAAAACTTATGCATATCCTCCTGTATACTTTAAATCATCTCTAGGTTACTTATATATACTTAACAAAAATACAACATAAGTGCTCTGTAAAGAGACATTATGCTGTATTATTTAGGAATAAGAGAAAATATTTGTGCATGTTCAGTGCAGATAAAGTTTTTTTTCCTGCGTTTTTTCAGTCTGTGGTTGGTTCAGTCCACAGATGCTGAACCCACGAATGTGATGGCCTGACTGTACTTTTCTTCCATTATTCTATTGCTTTTGGCTTTGAGTGTGGGCAGGACCTGTGTCTTGCTTCTAAGCAGTATAATATGGCAAAGCTGATGGGATACGCATGATTGTGCGTGATTGCATGATTACATTACAGAAGACATTAGAGACTCGAGGTTGCTGGAGTCTCTCTCTGGCTTTGAGGAAGCAAGTGATCATGTTAGAGAACCCGCATGGCGAGAAACTGTGGGCCACCTCTAGGAGAGGAGGGCAACATAGTGGAGTCCTCCGTCCTACAGCTCTAAGAAACGGAATTTTGCTAATAGCTGTCCACAGGTGCGGCCTGGATAAGACCACAGCCTGGCTGAAACCTTGACTTTAGCTTTGTGAGGTCCTAAGTAGAGGACCCACCAACCCATGCCTGGACTCCTGACCCACGGAAACTGAGATGATAAATGTGTGTTGTTTTAAGCCACTATATTGGTAATATTGTAATTAGAATACTTATCTTTTAACGTTTTATAATTTTAACTCATGGTTAAATCTTTGATCTATTTCAAGTTAATGTTTAATATATGGTGTGAGATAAGGATTGAGACCCCTCCTTTTTTTGGGTGTATGACTATCCAATTGTTTAGCACCAGTTGTTGAAAATATTACCCTTTGCCCACTGAATTGCCTTGGGATCTTTGTCAAAAGACAATTGACCATGTGTGTGTCTCTTATTGTAGCTTCATAATAATTCTTGAAATCAGATAGGGTTAAGTCCTTGAGCTTTGTCTCTTTTCCCAAAGATTTCTGGCTACCCTAGGTGCTTTGCATTTCCATATAAATTTTAGAATGCAGATTTGTCACAACGTAAGAGCATCCTCCCCCACTTTTTTGTTTGGTTTTTGGTAGTGATACCTACGTGTGTGTGTGTGTGTGTGTGTGTGTGTGTGTGTGTGTTACTGAGGATTGAACTCAGAGGCATTCTACCTCTGAGCTACACCCCAAGCCCAATTTTTAATTTTTTAAATTTGGAAACAGGGTCTCACTAAGTTGCTGAGGCTGGTCTCGAACCCGTGATGCTCCTGTCTCAGCCTCCCAAGTACTGGGATTACAAGTGTGCGCCACTACGCCTGGCTGGTAGTGATACCTACTTTCTATAGGTGCATTGTAATTATACATCAGAGTGAGGGTCAATGTGATACAAACATACGTGCACACAGCGCTTGGTGTGATTCGCTCCGGACCCCACCCCATGGCCCCGCTTCCCATATATGTTAGTGAGATTGGTAGTGAGACCTTCATGTATGGACATAGCATTATTTGAACTGTTTCCTTCATAAAGCCTCCTTTTCCCCTCTTCCCACCCCCTCCCTCAATCCCCTTTCACTATTTGCTCCTCATTTCTCTCTCCTCATTTATCTAAGACCCCTTTTTGTTTTCTATTTTTTCTCTAACTTCCACATATGAGAGAAAATATAGGACCCTTGACTTTCTGAGACTGGTTGATCTCACTTAGCATAATATTCTCTAGTTCCATCCATTTTCCCACAAATGACATAATTTTGTTCTTCCTTATGGCTAAGGAAAATTTCAATGGGTGTATATATCGCATTTCCTTCATCCATTCGTCTGTTGATGGACACCTAGGTTGGATCCATAATTTGGCTATTATGAATTGTGCTGCTATAAACACGGATATGCAGGTATCGCTGGAGTATTCCTCTTTTGGGCCCTGCATCCCCAGGCCAAGCCTCCAGCCTTTAGTTTGCTCAGTCCCAAGTCACCTGTCTCCTATGTCTCACAATTTCAGGGACCTATATCATACTCTCTGAGAGGTTTCCTGAAGCGCCTCCTTAGAGTTATGGTGAGAAGTCGTCCTCACCCTCAGGGCAGCAGCAGCTCTCTCAAGGACTTCTTTCCACAAGCCTTCCCAGTGGAGTTGCAGGGGAGAGACACTCGACTGTCTGTGTCTTCAGCATGAGTTGTATTCTGGTCATCTGTGTTGAAAATTTTCATCTTGATCTGTCTCAAAATTTGCTCTGTATCCAATATTTGTCATAAGTTGGTGTCACACTCAAAACTCCCAATTTAATGTTTTCTTACATGCTTAAATCTAAATACTACACCTTTAAATAAGTTCATCTAGAATTTTTAGCTGCACTGTAGAGGGAGGGATGCCCAGGGAATATAGTCTGCAATACTACCAGAAATAGAAGTTGGCAATTATTTTCTTACCCATTATTGCTGCTATCTTGTTCCTGTTACCATTATAGTCATAGATTAATTCTACGAAATACACAGGTTGTTTCTCTGCAGTGCAATCTTGCACAGAACAGAGAACTATTTGGAGAGGCAGAAGAAATAGAGCAATACTGAGCAGACAACTTCTCAGAACCCAATAAAACCTGAAATTTTCCAAGTCCTTCCAACACTTAAATGTAGCTCTTGCAAGCACTAAGCCCACCTTCCAGCTGGGAAGTGTTAAGCAGCAGCATTTAAGTGGGAGATGAACAATCTTAACCACATGCTGGTTCTGTGGCAGTTTCCCACAGAATGACTATATAAATCCAGGTGAGTGCTTGTAAAACACACAATTACTCACCCACAGAGGGGACTAAAAGTGTGTGGGCAGGTAGTAAGCACACAGTGTCTCAGGGTTAATAATACAGCTGTAAAAAAAAATATAGGATCTCCCTTGTTTTCTTTCTTTTTAAAGAAAAGGGCAATGTTCATGCTTGAATGTCTTTACAATTTGGGACACATTTTTTATTCACATAAATTAATACCTAATTGCAGAGTATGTGTACATATATGTGTACCTTGGTTTTTGTCAATATTTTTTATATAACCTTATAGCACAAACACAAAGGAATTTGTGTGTGTGTGTGTGTGTGTGTGTGTGTGTGTGTGTGCACGGTACTGGGGATTGAACCCAGAAGCATCCTACCTCTGAGTTACACCCCCAGACCTTTTCTTTTTTTTGAAACAAGGTCTCACTAAGTTGTGGAAGGCCTTGCTAAGTTGTTGAGGTTGGCTTCAAACCTGTAATCCTCCTGTCTCAGCCTCCCAAGTATAAGGATTACAGATATGCACCACTATGCCCAGCTCCAAGGGAATTTTTTTTTAAATTGGTAATCTACTTGAGTTTTAGAAACCTGCTTATGAAGATAATAACTAAAATAGTAGGGCTGGGATATAGCTCAGTGGTAAGAGTGTGTGCTTAGCATGCCTAAGGCCCTGTATTCAATCCCCAGTACCATAAAAAAAGTAGCAAAAGAAATGTAGTATATGATAAAGGTGGCATTTGAATCAGTGGAGAAAAATATGGATCAGCCAGTATTGGTATTGGGACAATTGCTAGTCACTGGGAAGAATGAATCCTTATCTTACTCATTACACCAATAAATTCCAGATGAAGTTTTATGTGTAAAACCAAACATAAGCCAACCACCCTTCAAGCACCAGAAAAAAGTATATGTCCATCTGTCTGTGTTTGTGTGTGTGCACATGTACATAGTCATGATAAAAATTTTGTAGCACTCAAAGATATAAAGTAAAAGCCAGCATCTCCTTCTTCACCAAAGTCCCATGCTCTATTCCACAGGAGAAACCTGTTTATCATTTTCTTGTGCATCCTTCCAAAGATACTCTGTATATACTTATGCACATATACATATCCCTTATTTATTTATTTATTTATTTATTTATTTATTATTTTTGGCACTGGAGGCTGAACCTAGGGGCATTCTACCTCTGAGCTACACCCTCAGCCCTATTTTATTTTTTATTTGGAAATAGGGTCTCGCTAAGTTGCTGAGGTTGACCTTGAACCTGCAATCCTCCTGCCTCGGCCTCCCAAGTACTGAGATCACAGGCATGCATCACCATGCCTGAATATGTATACCTTTTATTAAAGGACATTTTTTATTTTTTTGCGGTACTGGGAATTGAAACCAGGGACATTCTACCTCTGAACTACACTCCCAGCCCTATTTTTTAAATTATTCTTTATTTTGAAACAGGGTCTCACTAAGTTGTGGAGGGCTTCACTAAGTAGCTGAGGCTGGCCGTGAACCCGGATCCTCTGCTCTCAGCCTTCCAAGTACTGGGATTACAAGCGTGAACCACCATGCCTGGCTATTAAAGGACATTTTTATAAAGGATCTTCTTTTCACTTTTTCACAAAATATCTCAGACATTTTTCCACTTAGTACATGTCATTCTACCTACACATTCCTGACAATTGCCTAGCATTCCATTGTATAGATATACCATAATTTATCTAACCACTTTTCTAAATTGTTTTTCTCATATGGCAGTATTTCCCAGGTCTTCTCATATCTACCTTATGAATCATCCTCATTTTCCCTATTGCATAGTATTCCACTGTAGGACTATACTACAATTTTAATCCATTGACAAGTTGTTTCCAACTTTCTGCTAGTACATGTTCTCTTTTGAGCGTTTCTCTAAATAAGCACTTCTCAATGTTCAAAGGATCACCTTGGCTATTGTGTTCAAAATAGACTTGGGGTCAGGGAGCAAGAACAAAGGAGGGGAGACTGGTTGGGAGGCCATTGCAGTAGTACAGATAAATGATTAAGTGGCTTGTAATAGAGAGTAGTGGCAAGGATGTGATGTTTTAGTCAGGTTTTCCGTTGCTGTGACCAAAATACCTGACACAAACAACACAGAGGAGGAGAGGTTTATTTGGCTAACGATTTCAGAGGTATAGTCCATAGTCGACTGACTCCAAGGCAGATAACATAGCGGCACTGCATGGTGGAGGAAAGCTGAGCTCGCCTCAGTGGTGGCAGAGAGGGGGTGGGGGGAGCGAGAGAGAGTAAGAGAGGGAGAGAGAGAGAGAGAGAGAGGAAGTGACTAGGGATATAGTCCCAATAGCCACATCCCCAGTGATCTGCCTCCTCCAGCCACATCCCACCTGCTTAAGTTACCACCCAGTAAACCCATTCAAATGATTACTCTTTCAGTGTATTGATCCACTGAAGCGATTAGAGCCCTGATTCAATTATTTCACCTTTGAATATTGTTGCCTTGGGGATATGCTTTCATCACGTGAACCTTCTTGGGGGACATTCCAAACCCAAACCCTAACATGTGGTGACAAGAATGGGGTACATTTTGGAGATATAAATAACATGATTTGTTCATGCTTAGATGTAAAGTGTGAGCAGAAAAACAGCATAAAAAAACATCTCAATGTTTGGGGCCTAAACCACCTTGAGAGTGAAGACACCAACTACCAAGATGTTGGACCCTGGTGGACGAGCAGCTTTGGGAAGAAGATCAATATCACCAGATCTGTTTTGGACATATTAAGGTTGAGTGCCCATCAGCCTCCCCAGTGAGAGATTCAGAGATTGGAGTTCTGGGCAAAGCTCCAGTTGGAGATACGGAGTTGGGAATCATGGGTGTGAGGATGGTATTTCAAACAAGACCCATGAGAGAGTGAAGACAGAGAAGAGGTCCATGAATTCTTGAAGCACAAAAACATGTGCAGATCAGAAAGAGGGAAAAAGGGCTGGGGAGATAGTTCAGCGGAAGAGCGCCTGCCGAGCTTGCAGGAGGCCCTGGGTTTGATCCCCAGTACTGCAAAAACAAAACAAAAAAACCTTCCACCAAACAAAACAGAAAGAGGGAAAAAATCCAGCAAGGGACACTGAGAAGGAGCAGCCAATGAGACAGGAGAAAATGTAATGGGAGGCCTGCTTCTGACCCTGGCCGCTAACAGACTGCCTGTTCCAAAGCTGACATTTCCCTTCTTTGTCCTCCCCTTTCCCCTCATCCCCTGTTAACAAATAACATGTTCTTATCTGTTCACTGACCGAAGGGGACCTGGTACCTGTGGATCTGAATAAGAACTGACTCAAGGATGATTTAAACATGAACTTTTCTCCTTCTGATAAACACCCCAGCAAGACCCTGGCCTGTGGATCTGAACGGACTCAAGGGTGACTTAGACATGAATCGTGTCCCTTCTGATAAGACACCAGCAAGACCCCGAAGAGCTAATGCTTAAAAGGGACTTGATTCCTTCATTCAGGGAGAATCTGGGGTCTGTTCCGGAATACTTACGTTCACTGGTTTCTCCTATTTGCTAGCAAAACAATATATTTCTTTTTCCTTTTTCCCAAAGGCTTGTCCCAATTATTTGGCAATTGGGGCAGGTACCGGGATTTGGTAATAATATCAGGGAGTGTGGAGACCTGGCTTCCAATAAAAAGGAAGTGCTCTAGTTTGTCAATACTTATGACAGCTCAGATAAAATAAAGACTTAAAATTGCCCAAAGGAATTGGCGAAGTGGAGCTCACCGATGTGTACGAAAGCCTGACTGCAGTTGGCTCAAGAGAGAATGGGAGGAGAGGAAGCAGGGAGTGATTGTAGTGACAGGTCTTTCAGGGAGCTTTGCTTTAAAAAGGAGCAGGGAAAAGGGAAAATGGCTTGAAGTGACGTGGAATCAGGTGAGGATGCTAGAATCATAAAAAAACCAAGGCAGGCTGGTAAGCGGTCTTAGCAAGCCACAGCTGTGTACAGCCCGCTGGGTGGGGAGCCTTGCTGAGCAGTTCACTGGCCTTCTGTGGCAGGGCATTTATTCAACAACAAATGGAGGGTGAGCTGCGATTGTGGACGAGGCAGGTGGGCTCCCTCCCTCCTGGACTGTGTAGCTGGTGGAGGTTTATTTTTCTGTAAGAAGAAATGGGGGAAACAGGTATGCTAAGGATTTGGTAAGAGTAGGTGGAGGAAAGGAGTGTTGGGAGGACTGAAGAATTCATTTGCAAGGGGAGGGAAGGTATAATTTTGCAACTTGTGTCTGTTCGACAGGAACATTCCTCCTTGTGCTTGACTGCTTTTTTACTTCAGTTATGCAGGGCTGGCTGTTGCATGCTGCTACCAAGAGACTGTGTGGGCCTTAACAAAGCCCTTAATGTGCAAAGTGTGCCTTGGATGAGGTGCTCTGAGGCTCCACCCCCACGGGGCCCTGATTCTGCAGGAGATCTATTTTTTCATTATGAGCAATAACTGGAGAAGTTGGTTTTCCAAATTGCTGTAAAGAAAATCTGTCTCATACATTAACTGGTTTTGTATACCTTACAAATCACCTGTTCCTTTCCTTTTTAATGGTTCCAAGTAAATCTAAGAAGGTCATCATTAAATAAACCGCAATTATAAAAGACATACTAAAACTTTGTGTGCTTGGCCACCTCTGCTCTTTAGCCGGCGGTAATAAAACATGAGACTCAGCAGGATTCTGTTCAAATCATCTTCTGCAATTATTGTTTTGGCTCTTTTCTTTTATTATTCCAAACAGAACTGCACCGAGCTTACATACTTGCAAAACAATTATTTGTTTCACATTAATGCAGAAAGTTGTGCAGAATTTCCTGCCTTATAGTTGCTGCTATTTCCCATGGCACGTTGATGTCTCAAAGCCACGTTGCCCGAGTTTGTTGTGTGTTATGATATCCATTTGCCTCTTGTAAATACCCTTACTTAATGGATTTTTAGAAAATATGGTTTTTACCTAATGAAAGTTTTTCCACCATTTTTCATTTTTATACAATCGATGACTTCTTTATTCTACTGGGAACAAAACAGGACTTGGCAATAATTAATTCTAGGCAACCACATCAAAGGAGCCATGTAGCCATCTTCCTTTAATGGCCAACAACTAAATGCTTGGCGAAGGCAATCATAATGCTTTTATTTTATTGTTCTGGCCTTACAAACATTTTTATTTTCCCACATATCCTCATGTGTTTCAATTATATTTATCATTTAGTGCTAAACTTAAATGATTTTAAGTATCTTCTACTGTTGGAGGGAATCATCAGGTGATTGCACAAACATTCTTATTATGCAAACTGGGATAAATACTGAAGTGCTTTTCTTCATGATCTTAGGTCCCCTCATTATTATTATTATTTTTTTTTTTTTTGCGGTACCGGGGATTGAACCCAGGGGCGTTCTACCTCCGTGCTACACCCCGGGCCCTATTTTTTATACTTTATTTTGAAACTGGGTCTCACGAAGTTGCGAAGGGCCTCACTAAGTAGAGAGAGAGAGAGAGAGAGAGAGAGAGAGAGAGAGAGAGAGACAGGGAGAGAAAGAGAGAGAGAGAGAGAGAGCTGAGGCTGGCCGCGAACCCGGATCCTCCGGTCTCTGCCTCCCAAAGTACTAGGATTACAAGGGTGCGCCACCATGTCCAGCCGTCCCCTTATTATTATTTGGTACTGGGGGGATTGAACTCAGGGACATTCTACCTCTTAGCTACACCCTCAACCCTTTT
>PVJS01036419.1:0-20472 GCA_004027185.1 Glis glis
TGGGGGGTCATGCAACTTGGAGATGGGTCTGTGCACACCTTTCCATGCCTGGGGGTCATGCAGCTTGGAGATGGGTCTGTGCACACCTTCCCAGCCTGGGGGTCATGCAGCTTGTCCATGGGTTCCTGCACACTTTCCCACACCTGGGGGTCATGCAGCTTGGAGATGGGTCTGTGCACACCTTCCCATGCCTGGTAGTCATGCAGCTTGGAGATGGGACTGTGCACACCTTCCCAGCCTGGGGGGTCATGCCGCTTGGCCATGGCTTCTCGCATACCTTCCCACGCCTGGGGGGTCATGCTGTGGACCCCAGCTCCACTGAATGTTGGGAGCATGTTTCTGACTGCTTGGAACCCATGGGCCTACTTGTCTCAGTCTATTAGCATGATACTATGCAAATGCATCCCTGGGAATTTTTCCTTTTTTTACATTTTGCATTCATATTTTATTTTGGCATTCCGGCTTTCCAACTTTTCCCACTGGAATCCAGCCCATGGCCGGGACCCGGGTTGCTTTCTCCCAGCCCTCCCCAGCTCTTCTCAGACGGGCTCATCCCCCACCAGACTCAGCAGCCCCAGACCTGGACCACAGAGCCTCCTGCACTGGAGAAGAATGTGGGGAAGCGAAGATCACGATGTTTCCACGAGGGGAGGTAGTATGTACTCAGCAAAGGACGGGCACATGAGGCAAGGGAGAGAACCCGGATGGGCAGGGGAGGAGACAGCCTGGTGCTGCAAGCTAACATCTGCTGCCCCTGTGGGCTGCTCCTAGCCATAGACCCTCCAGAAATGGGCCCCTCCTTCAGCTCCATCAGAACAATGGGGCTGACACTGATGGTGCCATCTTCCTGGATCTCACTAACATGGGGTGCAGGGGCAGGGGTGCCAGAAAGTGTCTTATTGAATCCCCAAGGTATGTGGCAGGGACACGGTCCTTCCAGAGGTGGGTGTAGGGGCAGATGGGGGGAGACCGCAGTCCTCCTCCTGGCAGCTCCCACCTGAGACCGGGCACTCAGTTCGCCTCTCTGGGGCCTTCTGTCTGGGGGATGTTATGAAGGTCAAATACAGTGACAGACTGGAGAGGCTTTGAGACAGTCCAACGCGTTTGACGGTGCTTACTGCGGCCAGGCTGTGACCAGAGCAAAGCCAAGATCCAGGCTGTCACCCTAAACCAAGAGCAAGCGAGGCTGGGCCAGGCAACTCCTTCCAGAAAATGATTCCTAACTAAACAGGGGTAGCTTAGCAAGGTAAAATGTCAGAAGCACTTTTTAAAAACAAATCTCGACACGAGTGCGTGTTTCTTTCTAAACGGGATGACGCTCTGGGAGACCCCCTCACGCGCTGCGATTTGGGGAGGTCCGTGTAACGTGACCCCATGTTGGGTCAGTGCCGAGTTCCACAGATACAGCATAGACAGATCTGAGGAATGACACAGAGGGAAGAGGGACTAGATCACATTCTTAGTCAACAATTTGGGTCACTGGAAACAGAACACGGGAGAAATTGCCAATACAAGCAAGTCCACAAGCCTTGTCCCAGCCGGCAATGCTGGCAGACTACCAAACCACCAGGTATGTTCCAAAATGACCAAATCTCCCCCCAGTCACACCTGTGTCAAAGCCAGGAGGTAGAGATGCCCACGAAGATCTGGTTAATTCTACCACCAAGACATGCCCGGCCTCCACATGGGAGGGGTTAGGATTTCTGAACAATCCTCTTTGCTTCCGCTCCCCCAGTCAGGGGCCCCGCGGGCTCCTCCATCTCCTGTTCCCGATGGCACCTGATACCTTCCTGCCAGGTGCTAGGAAGCCACGTCCCAATAAAAGTCACCCAGCCATGTGTAATCACCAAGAGACAGCCTGGTGTGAATAAAAAGACAGGAACGGTCAAGAGCCGAGGGACCCAAGCCCAGGCTCACCCATCTGAGAGTGCTTCACCATCAGCCAGCCTCTTCCTCCTCCTGCCCCCAAAACTCACACATTAACCCTGCAAAAAATCATGGCACCCCAAACCACAGGCAGATTAGAATGCAGCCGCTCAGCTCTTGGGGAGACCCAAGCATCCAAAGGCAGCCAGGCAGCTCTGCTCCAGGGGAGGGAGCCACGACCCGGGGAGGGGTGCAGAGGATGGCGAGGTCCCTGCTGCTGCTACTAGTGAGAATGATCAGATGCTTCCAAGAGCTGAGAGCGCTTCCTCCTTGGCTGTGCGGAACAGAGAGAGATTGGCAACATTGGAACATAATATTATTCCATTCAAAGGAAGATTTAGCCGTTCCAAAATCAATTTCAGAATGTAAGAATGACAGTAGGTAATACAATAAAGTCATTCAAAGATCATGGGGCAGTTAAACAATAGACTGGGAGACTGCATTATGCAGTCACAATGTACTTTAAGAGAGTGGATTCTCCTTGCTTAGGAAAGAGCATTAGATTGATGAGTGAAAAATATTTATTGTGGGCTCACCAGGCCACATTTATTGTCTGGCCGCAGGTCTGGTCCTGGAGGAGGAAATGAAGTTATACTCTGGAATCCTAACAAATGTGGGGTCTACTTCTGACTCACCCCCTGACAAGCTATGTGACCCAGGGCAGCTATTCAATTTATCACCAAGCCTATTTCCTCCCATGCAAAATGGGGGAGGGGGTAATAGAAGCCTCCTCATAAAGTTGTGGGGATATTCAGAAGATCCATGCTGGAATCTGTGGCATCTGGATCTACACAGATGCATCATAGATACTTCAGAAATGGTGCCCTTCACTAGCTAAGGACCACATGCTGAGCATCCACCCACTTCATTAGCTAAGGGCCACACACAGAGCACCCACCAGCTTCACTAGCTAAGGGTCACATGCTGAGCATCCACCCACTTCATTAGCTAAGGGCCACACACAGAGCACCCACCAGCTTCACTAGCTAAGGGCCACACGCTGAGCATCCACCCGCTTCATTAGCTAAGGGCCACACACAGCACCCACCAGCTTCACTAAGGGCCATGTGTTGAGCATCTACCCACTTCATTAGCTAAGGGCCACACACAGAGCGCCCACTGGCTTCACTAACTAAGGGTGTGTTGAGCCTCCACCCACCTTGCTAGCTAAGGGCCACACACAGAGCACCCACGGCTTCGCTATCTAAGGGCCACATGCTGAGCATCCTCCCACTTCATTAGCTAAGGGCCACACACAGAGCGCCCACTGGCTTCACTAAGGGTGTGTTGAGCCTCCACCCACCTTGCTAGCTAAGGGCCACACACAGAGCACCCACCGGCTTCGCTATCTAAGGGCCACATGCTGAGCATCCTCCCACTTCATTAGCTAAGGGCCACACACAGAGCACCCACCAGCTTCACTAGCTAAGGGCCATATGCTGAGCATTCACTAGCTTTGCTAGCTAAGGGCCATGTGCTAAGCATCCACTGGCTTCCTTAGCTAAAGGCCACACACTGAGCACCCACAGGCTTCATTAGCTAAGGGCCACAACTGAGCATCCACTGGCTTCGTTAGCTAAAGGCCATGTGCTGAGCACCCACAGGCTTCACTAGCTGTGAAGGGCCATACACTGAGCACCCACTAGATTCTATACATTCTTGCAAGTTAAGATGTGGGACTTGGGGGAGGAACATGCTTAGAGAAAAATGGGAAACACAACAAAGCAATTTGCGATGTGTGAGAAACAGGGAGACTCTAGGTGCTGCAGGGAGGTGGAAGAGGGAGAAGTCATGTCCAAATGGGGAAGCTGAGAAAGCTCAAAGAAGGAAGTGGGCTTTGAGCCAGGTGTCCACAAGCATGGAGAAAGAAGCTACCCTACTCTCGAATCAAATGCCCAGTGTGTAAAGACTGTGCCCAAGTCTTAAGAAAATATAAGCTGGGAGGAAAAACTCACACCGCTGGGGGCAGCGTATATACACACGTTTTTAAAAATAACACGGTGAGGCCCAGCTACAGGGATTGGTGCTGTGTTATTTGTACCCATCAGGATTAGATTCACCTGGATGCCCATTATCAAGTGTGATCTCAAGAGGTTCCATGAAATGCTGAAGTAATAGTGACACACACGTGCCCCCAAGAAAGGGCTGACGATTCGGTGAGAAACGGATCTGCTGTGTCAGATATGGTGTCACAAAGACCAAGTAATTGATTACGGCTCTCTTTTTCACTTTGTAATTTCATTCTATGATTTTGCAAAGTCAAATGCAGACAGCATGAATAGGAATGTATAGTATCCGTGGCAAGGCCAGTCCGCTCCAGCCATACAGGATATCTCAGCTGGTACTTGCAGACCCAGAAATCAGTCCCAAGAACGGGTCTGTCTCAAGGTGTCATCAAACAGAATTATATGGCAGTATCCCCTTGCAACTTGCACTTGGAAACTTACAAGTGCAAGCAATTAATTTCCCAACTGGATTACCTAGGCAATCATAGAGGAAACTCTATGGCTATTAAAACTATTAGGAGCATTTTAAAGACAGCATGTTAATCTTTTCACAGAAAGGATAAAAATACAAATCCATTTCCCATAAACAAGAAGGAATAAGGAAATTTATAAATTCGCATGCAATTTATAACTCATGAGGATTTATACCTACTGCTCTCTGGGGAAATTTTTTTACCAAATTTTATTTTGAAGCTGAATGGCAGATCTGGCGCATGGCCCAGACTCTCTTCAAATTTTGTCAAAGTTTTACCAGCTTTGGAGAATACTATACAGAAGTTGGGAACTTTATTAAAGAGACATTATCTGAGATGACTTCTGCATTCAATGACAGGAATGACATTTTCATGGCTAGAAGGCCACAAGACAAGCAACTGAAAGCTGCGTGCTAAAGACACGATGGAAAAAAGGAACTGTCTAAAAAATACAATTAAATGTGACTTTGTCTAAACGCAACGCGGGATCCTGGATTGGATGCTGCAACAGAAAAAGAACATTTGTGAGAAAAACTGGGCAAGTCCAAAGCAAGCCTGTGGTTTAGTTAATCGCTGTGGAGCCATGGTATCTTCCCCACCTTGACAGGTGCGCCGTGTTCATGTAAGACGTGAAGACGGCAGGGACTGGGTGAAAGACATATTAGAATTTTCTGTTGTCTCTTTAGACTTTTCCTGTACATCTAAAATTATTTCAAAATTAAAAGTTCTTTTTTTAAAAATGTGACAAAGGAAAGGAAACTGTGCGGCGGGGCTGAGATTTTTCATCACGGAAAAATCTTGTCACTCGGAGGGAAAAAATTATGCCAAGAATCGTAAATATGCTGAGAGAAAGACACCGCCGCTCGGGATGGCAGGGCGGCGGCTGTTCTCTCGCAGCCACTCCGTCTTCAGAGGGCTCCAGAGAGCGACATCTTAAAACACTGATTAGCACCACTCAGATTCCAGCTCCTGAGAAACAGTGTCATGATGCCCAATGTCAGGCCAGCGAGGACATTATCCTTGGAGCTCTTTCTAGAAGGGTGTACCTAATGTGGTGTGATGTGGGCAAAACCAGCGGCCATTCTCTCAGAAGAAGGCAAAGGTTCGTGGACCTTCGCAAGACGGGGAGCAGCTCCTCAGACCCTAAGTTGTCTTTGGCGAATGCTGCTAGACACCCCTCATTTGAGTGTACCCTGGGGAGAATTCAGCTTTTAGGCCAGAGCGTGGACAAGGAGTGTGGCCAACTGCATGGCGTGCTGCCACAGGAAAAGAGATTGCTCCTTAGACCCAGGATTTCCCTAAAATTAAATTAAATCCAGCTCCAGGTATCCCTCTCCCTGGGGCAGCAGGTACCTAAGTCAGTTGTCACTTGTGACCCCCTAACCTTCTCTCAGTGCAGTGGTTCTCCAGAGCACCCAGAAGTGGGCAAAGGCCTTGCATCCCCCGCCCATCCCTGGCTTCCCAGGTGGCCCTTGTCACTCCAGTTCAGTATTTGGAGATGGGAATCCTGGCACAGCTGGGAGTCCCGGTGCTGGGGACCGCCTTCCTCAGTGCACCTGGGAGGAATAGGCACCTTTGTCAAGAAGTCCTGGAAATACCACCCCCCCACACACACACACAAACACACACAGCATGAACACTCTAGCAGCTCAGACTTTGGAAAACAAAAGCCAGCACACACAGAGTCTACAACCGACTCTTCCTTTGGGCAGAACACACAACTTTTATGACAGAAGAAGAAAGGGTCTGCTGAGCATGGAAGAGGCTTCTAGCCGAAGAAATAAAAGATAAGAAAATAGTGCTGCGAGTAACAAGAGCATTGATGATCCTGTTTAACAAGATCTCCAGAGACAGGAGCTCCCAAAGATCTGACTCACAGTGCATGAAGACCCAGGCTCCCCCAATACTTCCTCACTCGTCTTCAGGAACTCGGCCGTGTCTTCCCTCATGGTAGAGAAAGGGCTGCAGCAGCACCAAATATCACACCTTACACAACAGTATACAGAGTAGAGAGGAATTTCTCCCCACTCTCTTCTCTCTTATCAACAAGGAAAAACTTCCCAGAAATCCCTACAGGACTCCTCACAGGTCTTATTGGCTAGAGCAGGATCACATGACAACCGGAAGACCAATCACAAACAAAGAAGAAAAAAATTGCCAGGAATGGTTCAGGCAGATAGGATTATGCTCTAGAACTGGCCCCCAAAAGCTGAGGTTCCATTATCGAGGAAGAAGCTGGCTGTCAGGTCTCCAACACGGTCTGGCAAACCCTGGCTGACTTAGTGGACAAGAGACAGAGGAAGATAATAAGCCAAATGCAAATGAATATCTCCATGAACCGTCCTGTTGTGGGAGCAGAAGGGATGCTCCTGCATTGCTAAGGAAAGAGACGCTGCAGGAAAGAGATGTGGCCTCACGTGGGACCGCTTAACCAGCAGGACAGAAGAGGACATCTAGAGCCAACCCCATGGCTGGCCTTCGCTAGCCCGTGACAGATACTGGTATCCTCTGGGAACACTGTCCAGCTTGGACAGGGGACCTGGTCTAACTCCTTGGAAGCCCCTGAGCCCACCAGGAGACCTGCATGCCCTCAGCTCCTTCCCCTGGGAAATCAACGGGAGCAGTGGCCCCAGGGTCCCACAATGTAGCAACCCTTGTCTATCAGGAATCCAGAAAACAAATTGCTCAGAGCTGAGTTCCTTCTGAAGGAGCCCATTCTCTCACAGGCCCCACGCTGCCTCACTGTACAGTGGGGCCCTAGGTCACACCCCCTCCATGTTCACAGTGCTCTGTGAATCCGCCTCCCAGTGTTTACCAGATACTTCCCAAGTATTCTCACCTCTTTATAATTTTAAATCCATTTTAGCTTCATCCTCTCTCTCTCTATATATATATATAATTATACGTATAATTATATATATATTATATATTATATAATTATATGTATAATTATATATATATTATATATTATATAATATTATACATAATAATAAAATTACAATAAAATTATATATTATATATGTACATACACATATATAATTTGTGTGTATATGTGTGTGTGGTACTGGGGATTGAACCCAGAGGCATTCTACCTCCAAGTTACACTCCAAGCCCGATTTTATTTGGAAGCATGGTCTCACTAAGGTGCTGAGAGCCTCACTAAGTTGCTGAGGCTGGCTTCAAACCTGCGATCCTCCTGTCTCAGCCTCCCAAGTCCTGGGATTACAGGCATGCGCCGCCATGCCTGGCTGTCTCTATTTTATTTTCAGGTATGAAATCATGAATGTGATGAGCTAGTTTTATTTATAAGCAATAAATGACAACTTCCTAATTATTGTTCTTTAACGTATATCTGCGTATCACCAAAAAGCATATTCCCTGCCCCAACAGAGCCTCTGCCTCTTCAAGGGACGGAGCAGGCAAGCAGGTCTCTATAACCCCTTCGAATGCTAATATTTAGGGGTTACACATATATAAATAGGTGTCTAAGAAAACTTGCTGTTTGCAGCTGAGAGCTGGGGACAGTGGTATGTGTGGTAGAGGAGACACCGAGCCCATGCAATAAATACCAAGAGAAGGCCCATCTCAACATGGTGGACAGAGTTAAAGATGGGAAAGAGGCAGGCAAGAAGATGAGGTTGGGAGAAGATGGTGTGGCCACAAATCAAGCCCAGGGGAACCCCGGAGAAGGTGGGTGATCCCCTTTAGGAAAATGGGACAAAAGCCAGGAGGAAGAGCCATCAATATGGGGGGATGGGAACATGCTTCTGGGGGTGCTGCCCAGTGGGAAAACAAGAGCAATATGTATAGGAAGCTGAGCTGAATTCCAGGAAAAAAAAGTCACCAAAATAGCTTTAGGTTAAAAGATTTTTTTTTTTAGAAAAGAAGAAGGAATGCTTTAAGCTATCTTCCCAAAAAGTGCTGCCAGTGTGAGAGGAGGGAGTCTGCGAAGCATTGAGAAGCTGAATTATTTTTGCTGAGGTCCCTCTAGCTATGACACTATTTAATAGACCATTTAATAGACAATTACAAATCCGGTTGTCTTCATTATAGTAAACAGACAAATGCCCACACTGTGGTGCAATTTCGTGGCTCAAACTGTTGAGGACAAGAAGGTGAAATCCTGGAGCCTGGGAACATGGTGGTCTCAGCACAGGTGCACAGGGCAGGGACAAAATCGTATAGGATCAGAGAGAGAATCGCGATCCAAATCCCCAGGGTTCACATGAGACCCCATAACTGGGCAGGAAATGGTAAATTCCTCCTAATGCAATCATGGTTACACACACTACCGAAGGCGGGGGCAGGGAGGCACAAAATTTCCTCCAAAGATATCTCAATCCTTCTCTGTCCAGTGCTCAGTTCCAACCATATCTCTGGGGTCAGCTGGGCAGCTCCTGCTCAGTGCTCGTTCTACCTTTGCGTGTCCCACTGAATAGCCAGCAACAAGAGTCAGGAAGATGGCCCTGCAGCCCCAAACCCTAACTGGAGTGTCTATTTATAATCCCACCATCTCATACTTACCTGGCAGGAGAGATACCATGATCACGAAGGTGGTTTTCCCAGGGCGAGGCTTCTCCATTGCACTCTGGATGTGCTGACCCCTGGGATTTCCCCAAATGTGGGAAACTCGACTGCATAATTTGTGGTAGTGGGGGACTGCATTCGTGCCCTCCCCTGAAAAAAAAATAATCCCGCCATCACCACACTGCCAAAAGTCAAGGGGAGCCCCCAACATTCCATGCCATCTTTGGTCAGTACAGATCTCCTGAAATGGTGAAAAGATGATAAAGATCTGAGCTGCTGATTTATCAAGCACAAAAAAAGAGGAGGGCCCTCCTCCATTTTTCAGTACACACACACACACACACATACACACACATCACAACGGGCCATTTGATTCCTAAAACTGCTCTGGATAAAAGACACAGTGAAAGAAAGATAAATATAATTTAGCAACCCAAAACTGGTCTCAGCAGTTCAAAACAGGGCCAGGTAGGACGGCCTCCATGGCAGTCATTTACATATGTTCAAAGATAGCCCCAACCCCACCTCGTCCCCAAAATGGAGTTTTAAACAACACGCTCTGCACAGCAGCACCCTGGCTGAGGTCCCCTGAGGAAACAGTTTGCAGAAGTTGCATAGGATCTGCTCTGGTCTCATTTCTTTGAACCAGAATTCCATTTCTTATATTTGGAAATAGCCTTCCTGCAGGACAGGGATTGTCTTCATGATGCTAAATATAAGAAAAGAGGCAACAGGGACAGGACCCAAGCATGACAAGGGTGCGGCCTCTCCCCTGGGTGAAACATTGCTCACTCGAAGGCAGCCACGGAGATGAAGCCCAGCCCCACTTCTACAGCCAGCCAGACCAATAACAGGAAGCAAACAAGTCATTGATCCGATTTTTGATTGGGAATCTAATCGATCATTGTTTCTGCCATTCATAACACGGGTGCAATCTATTAATTCACCCTCAGAACAAACGTGGAGAGTTGCATCTGGTGACTATTTACGTTATGAACGTAGCCTCCAACTGGGCGGAGAGCCATCTGATGCATGACTCCAAAGTCATGAGATTTTAATTTTTAAAAAATATGTACCAACGCTTAAACATCTAAATCAATGCCTTCCCTTTGGAAAGCCGCCTCCTTGCAAGGCCTTTGCCCTGGGGGGCTGCCTCTGCTCAAAGCCGTCCTCAGACCCTCCTCTAGAACTGGGTCAGAATCCACTTACAAGTCCCAAGACATCCCGGTCACACCTCGGCTTTTGATTCATAAACAATGTCACTCGAGTCATTGCCTCACTGCAGTTCGGCTGCTATTTGGCTGTTTTACAAAAACAACAGCACCTCTGCACTCAAGTTCATCAGGAGGAAAGCTCGTGATGCCCGACACGTTGACACAGAACCTGGTTTATAAGCGCCTTCAGCGCGCTTAAAAATACACAGGCGACTCTTCTAAAATGCACTAGCGCCAACACGTGCTGTCATCTCTCCACTCAGTAAAGCCTCGGTTCAAACGCTGCCTCTGGAATTTCACAGGTCAGAAGCCTTACGCCAGCAGTCAAAGCAGAGCCCTGCCTCCAAAGCCGGCTGAGAAAAACGCTTTGAGTCCAGGGCCCTTGGGTTTAAGTGGGAGATTTTTTAGCAGGAAACCTCCTGACCTCAAATAATGATCTCGAGGGTCTTAGCTTCTCTGCGGTTCCAATATTCATCCACTCCATCTGGGGGACGCAGAGGTTGTTTCTGCTTGAAACCTTCGCCACACTCAGGAGCAGGCTTTTCACCATTCGTCTTCAGGTCCAGGCGTCCTAGGAGGCCCGACGTAACATAAAAATGAGCCCTCTAATTCAGTCACAAAATAGCTTATCAATGATGACCACCCAAGTAGGGAAGTGTTCCCTTAATAGTGTCTCCCTTGACTTTTATTCCAAAAGGGAGACTTGCTTCGAAAATAAATGACCACATCCCCCCACCACCACACTTGCACATAGATGATACGTCTTGCCACGTACTGGATTAAAGAGAATTTCAAAGAAAAATGCGACGTAATTATCAAGTTTCTACTGAAAGGAAGGAAATAGAGATTTTTTTTAATTTGTAAAATCTGATTATCCACTGATTTGGAATGCTAAAAAAGAAATCTCCAGTTTTCTCAAAGGATAGACATTCTTTTGTCTTTTAGTGAAGAGCAAGGATTCTTTATCATCACTGGGAAAAAAAAATGGCTAGGAGGTTTGCACCAGCAAATACGTGTCCTGAAAATTGAAGCGTCTGCTGATCAGACTTTGAGTTACCTCTTTCTGTACGTGTGACATAACTTCTCATGCTCGTGCCATGTGCAAGCGGCAGCTCTCAGGGCTCTGAGATCGTCATGGCGCCTGCTCTTCAGAGAAGCCAGCTTGTACTTAGTTCCTACAGACAAGAGTTTTGCTTCACTTGTTGCCATCAGAAACTTGGCCATGTTTTAACCTCAATTTTCCTCCAACCTTTATTTCATTACAAATAAAGGTGCTAATATGGAACTGTGTGTAATAAAGGTCTTCATAACACCAAGAGAGAAAATTAAAACAATTATGAAAGTAGTTTCTCATAGTGGTCAATGATGTACAACTCCAATTTAACTGCTGTCCTATTAAGAGGTGGCATTTATAACTTACCCTTTATTTTCATTTTGCTGTATATATAAAAAAAAAAACTTTTACAGTTTATGCAAGTTTTTTTCTAAAAAGTTCGGCTTTGAGTTCTGCCTTTCCATGTGGATCATCGTGAGAAGAGGCACTAAACTCCCGGTGGAGGGGCCTCTGCTGTGAGCAGGAGCCCGGGGTCCCTGCAGTCATTCTCTGGAATCCGCCATGGTTCCTGGGAGACAGCTCCCCCACAGAGACTCCAGGTGGCTTTCCCATCCTAAAAGGAGGCCAGGGGTCTCAGCTGTCTCAGCTAGTTTAAGAATTACCTGGGCCAGTTGACAAGATGCAGCCCCAATGACGGACTCAATCCTTAGATCTTACGTGCAAAAGGACCTGGGACCGGCATTGGATGATTACGATTCAACACAGCAGAGGCATCTATCTGATGGGATGGCACATCACACCGTCAAAGAAGGCAGAGATGTTCTTACCAAAAAGATGGGGACTTCTGAGCTGGGGTTAAAAGGACCAGCGGGAGCTAATCAGAAGAGAGTGTGTTGGAAACTGAGCTTAGACGGAAGCCTGGGCAGAGCAGATCCATGGATGAGCGCCTTCCTCTACCACCCGGGCTGATGACATTTAAACCCCGCTGTGTTCCGGGCTTTGCTTCTCTCTGCAGGCAACAATAGTCTTACAACGTCTCCTGGTGCCGTGGACTACCAGGAGAGCATCTCTGCTGAGCCTGTTAGCAAGATAAGTTTAGGAATGAGAAGTGGGAGTCCTCCGGAAAGTGTCGTCCTGGGAGCCCACACACAGGCTCCTCTTGAGTCTTCCCAGGCAGGCATGACTGGAAGCAGGTCTCACCAGGGACTTGCCGAGGGCAGTTCTGATCCAGATCTAAGTGTGGCAGGCAAGAGGCCTTCACCCTTCTCGAACCTGCACAAAGAGACACCTCACAGAACATATTCCACTGGACACCTACATATACTAATCCCTCTGCAGCTTCCAGGAGACTGCGGTACATCAACGAAAAACCCCAAGCCAAAGAAGATGAATAGCTGTGTCTTCATGGGGCTTAAATTCTAACAATGCACCTGTCAAATCTGTAAATGTTTTTTGTTGAAGAGTCAGTTGGTTGGCTGGATTTTAAGGATCGTGCTCACTGTTCACAACGTCTCTGTGAAGCTGGCCCAGCCATTCCTGATGGGATGGGAGGCGGAGAAGCGCAAGGCAACCTGGACCAAAGGAACGGATAATGTCCTGTTCTCAGAACCAGCAACTCCACTGCTATCCTTCACTTTCAAAGAATATTCCTGAACACGAGAAGATGTTCCATAAGAAGTTGTCCATGACGGTGTTATTTATATTAGGAAAATGTTGAAAACAATTTGTATCCAGAAAGAGGTAAAGAAAGGAAGAGTTAAGTATACTATGGCAAGTGAACATCATGAAATACTTGGAAAGAGTCTCTAAAAATATTTATGGGTCCGGGCATGGTGGCGCACGCCTGTAATCCCAGTACTTTGGGAGGCAGAAACCGGAGGATCCGGGTTCGCAGCCAGCCTCAGCACTCTCTCTCTCTCTCTCTCTCTCTCTATCTATCTATCTATCTCTCCTTGTCTCTCTCTCTCTCTCTCTCTCTCTCTCTCCTTAGTGAGGCCCTCCACAACTTCATGAGACCCGGTTTCAAAATAAAGTATAAAAAAATAGGGCCGGGGGTGTAGCGCAGAGGTAGAACGCCCCTGGGGTTCAATCCCCGGTATCGCAAAAAAAAATATTTATGATATTAAATACAGAAAATAGCAGAACAAAAGTAGTACATACATAGCATCTAGCCATAGAGGTATGACAGGAAGATTATTTGGGAAAAGATTTGGAAAAATAACATAAAAAATGTTAACAGTAGTTTTTACTACCTTGGGGGACTGTGAATGATCATTTTCGTCCTCTCTACTTTTGTATAGTTTTTAGTTTTTCTATAGTGAACACATACAGTACTTTTTTTTTTGTGGTGCCAGGGATTGAACCCAGGGGCATTCTACCTCCGCGCTACACCCCCGGCCCTATTTTTTATACTTTATTTTGAAATCGGGTCTCATGAAGTTGTGGAGGGCCTCACTAAGCAGAGAGAGAGAGAGAGAGAGAGAGAGAGAGAGAGAGCTGAGGCTGGCCACGAACCCGGATCCTCCGGTCTCCGCATCCCAAAGAACTGGGATTACAAGCGTGCGCCACCACGCCTGGCCATACAGTACTTTTAAATAGGAAAAAATATTAAACCAGAAAAAAAGAAAACTATATATGCAGGGAGGGATGGAGGAAGGGGGACCGGAGGTAGGAGGGTGAAGATAGACAGCTATGACCTGCAAATACTCCAGTCACCGCTGGAAACGGCAGGCATCTCCACTCTTGGGGATGTTGCTACAGGAGCCAGCTGATGTGCTCCTCTATCAGATGTCTAAGTACCACCAAGAATTAGAGTCAGAAAGCCCCTGGTAGGACAGCCATGACCTTTCCCTAGAGAGAAAACTCTTGTCACCCAATGAGAGAGATGGAATCTCCCTCAACATTTCCATTTTTCCAGCCCTGAAGAATTTGACAATGATGGCCACTGAGGCTTTAAGCGACATTTTTATTTCTCACTTCCCAGGCTCAAGGATGACTTCAAACACAGTTTCACCTCTCAACACACACAGCTGCCTCCCAAGTCCAAGTCCCTGGCTCCAGCTCTACCTTCCTGGCACCTCAGCCCTACCTTGCAGAGCTAATCACCCCGGCCCTGTGGCGCTTTCCACCTGTGAGGGCCTCTCAGCTATGACCACTGAAAGCTGTTTGTGTCTGAGTTGCCCAGGCTGTCCACCCCGAGAGAGCAGGACCCAAATCTCATTAAATGGAGAAAAGTTGTTGAAAAAAATGAAGATAACGTGGAAAAAAATCAGCGATGGCTCTCCTCCCTGAGCTCCAAGTCATGGTTGCTAATTGTTTGCTCCTCTTTCTCCAACATTTAAATTAACAAGTAATAAACAAATACATGAATGAGACTGAAAGTAGAATAAACAGTGACTTTGTGAGATGACGCAAGTTTTCCCTCCCCACTCTCAAACTCAGCATCAAACTAAAATACCCTCCACGGTTTTCTACCCGGAGTGATGGAGACCAGGCAGGTCTGTAAAAGAAATTGACATCAGTAGCATTAGCTCTGGGGGGTTCCAATCATGAAGGCTCTCTTTATAAGACTTTGATCTAAACATTGGTGGATGAGCACAGAGAACATCTTCAGTCCTAAGTATCCAAAATGAACTGGACACCACTCTTGGAAGGAAGAAAAATCACCAACAAGATAATGTTAACTGTTGTCCAGAAAATACAAAATGGAGTTTTTGCCCAAACTATAGCCCACTCCATGAGCATTTTGGTTAGTTGATGTCACAATCACCGGCCTGCCCTGCTTCCCATTAATTAAATCCTTAACATGTCCACCAGAAAAAAAAAAAAACATGGTCTCTTCCAAACATACATCTTCATCTTCAGAACTGGCTTAAGCAGGTGAATCCTCCCGTATTGAAACTTTGCAACCTTTCCGTAGGCAAGGATCCATGGTATTGACGTAACGACAAACGTTCTTTTGAGCAAATACCTAGTGCAGACATTCATTTAAATTTTTATGAAAATATTTCTTCTTTCCACAGAGTCCCAAGCATATGTAATCTATTACCATTTCCCCGTTACCACTGATGGTCTGGTACCACACAAAAAGCAGCCACCTTTTCCTTTAGGCTACGTTTAAATAAAAGACATTTGCAACGTGGACACAAACCAGTGCTTGTATTTCAGCATTTTGTGGGAGATGCATGAGTTTGAGCCAAAATTCTGCTCTCAGACCTCCCAGCTGGGAGCATGAAGCACGGGTGGCCAGAGATGACTGCTAGAGAGGTGCAGAAACACCTAGGGGGACAACATCAGCCCCCACCGAGTGCGCCCAAGCTGGCTGCCCAGCTAAACCCCCAACCTTACTTTCTGGGCCCTCTGAGGCTGAGGATATCTGTGATCCCATTTATTTATTTATTTATTTATTTATTTATTTATTTATTATGATATTGGGAATTGAACCCAGGGGCATTCTACTGCATAGCTACACCCCAGCCCTTTTTATTTTTTAATTCTGAAACAGGGTTTCACTAAGTTGCCAAGGCTGGCCTCAAACCTGTGATCCTCTTGTCTCAGCCTCCCATGTACTGGAACTATAGGCGTGCACCACCATGCCCAGCTGGTGATCCATTTTAGAGGCAGGAACCTGACACTTATGGTAAGTGCCCAGTCCACAGTCACTTCTGATCCTGGAGCCCACCTCCCTTCACCCCTGTGACACACAGCAAGCTGGGGTCACCCAGCCCCACATGTCAGAGGCCAGAGCTTTCCTCTCATGACCAGCAGGCATTCCAAGATGAGGACAAATCAGCCCTTTCCGTACAACTGAAATACTCCAACTCCTTTCCCTCACAAAGCCACCAAGCCTCCTCTCCACACTTCAGAGAGCACGCTCCTTTCTCCCCGCTGCCACCCCCCAAATGTCACCAGCCTCCCCATCCATGACAGAACCGACTTGCCAAATTTCTGGCATCCCGTCGACTCGCGCGCGCACTTCTCCCGTGTTTATATGTCCCAGTGGTGGTCCGGGAAGCGCTGCCATGTTCCTCTAACATCTGGGACTCATCTCGTCTCTGCTGATGACTCAGTGGTCTGCAGAAAGGCGTGCTGCGTGCAGATGTGCCGTCCCCGGGCTCAGTGGGGTGCGGAGGAGCCGAACCCAAGGTGCGGGTATCCACCTCGCGGTGTGCGGGGCCGGACCGGGCCAAGGAACACCTTCCAAGGTGGCTCTGGGCACCTGAGAAAGACCCCTGGCTGGTCCCCTCCACAGGCAGAGTCATGAGACCAGAGGTGGAGGGAGAGACGTCCTTGTTATTGACTGAGACGTGCTGCACCATGCCACCCAGAGCCGGCAACAAAACAGCCCCAGCGAGAGGGCTCGCGGTGTCCCCGCATCCTTCTCCACCCTACGTGGGGCCTCCTCCCTCCCTGAGCCCACAAACAGGCTCTCCTCATGTTCCCCATCCGCACCCTGACTTTCGTACACTTCATCCCCATCATGGGTAACTGAAAAGTCAGTCTCTCCAGCTCCCCGCCACCCCATACCCGCCGGCATGAAATCTTATTACCATCTATAATACTATTTATATTACTTACCAGATCTATAAAATTAATATATGAATTTATTAACACTGCACTAATATTATTATTCTGAAACATGGATTAAAATAGCATTATCTCTCCCAGGCAGTGGAAGGAGGAGAGGCACTTCACACAAATAATCAGGTGTCTGGGCCTTTCACCCCGATCCACATCTACTGGGTGGACTTAGCACAGCAGCCACAAGGGCAGCGTCGGGCCCAGAGTCGCCCTGGGACCTTGAATCACGCGCACACAGTCGGCAATGCTCGACGCAAGGCCTGCAGACTCCCTGCACCCCCGTCAAATGTCAGTTCAAGTGCAGGTTCCCGGGCCCCACCAAAGGCATCCTGAACCAGAAGCTAAGGAGGGGCGCAGGACCCTGCATCTGGGGCATGCTCCCCAGGGGATCCTGGTGTACATAGAGGGCCGCACCCCTACATCTGGGAGAACCGCTTCCTTGCTTAAGAATAATGCAAACCCAGGATAGACCCCACACACAAGGCAGGGACCAGGGGCTACGCCCCTCCAGGGGAGGGGATGGGTCAGTAAGGGCTGGCCCTTATCACAGATCGGGGCCTACCCAGCACTGTCGTCGCACTTCTCGGTGGCCTCTGAGCACTAATTTCTCCCACCCCGATGCCTGGCGCCCTCTCCCTGTCCATCTCTCCCTCACTAACCTCCGCTCCTTGTCCCATCCTCCACCGGCCTTCCTTGGCGTCCAGGTGAGCCCACTCTGCCCTGTGGCCCTACAAAACCCTGGTGCTGGTCCCCGCCACCTCCTGCCCCACTGGACTGCAGTTTGGTTAGCCTGCCTGCTTGTCTCTCCTCCCATCCTGAACCCCTGAGAAATCTAGAGCAAGCGTCCTCAAATCTATCTCCAGCCCCCACCTGTGCCTGGCTCCTGATGGCAGTGCCTAATCCCAGCCATGGGAGATGTCATGAATGGGACATGTCCTTTCAGAATGAAGTCTGGAGGGCCACCCCCCAAGAGATGTGGGGGTGACAGCAAGTTCTGTTCCACAGGACCAGAGCTTTGGAGTCACCCTGCCTGGGTTGGATATCAGCTCCGTTGCTCGAGCCTGTGGGAAGTTGGGCAGGCAAGGGGTCCTCCTTAAGCCTCGGTGTCCTCATCTATGATGTGGGATGAACACTATCTGGAGGGACAATTGTGGGGTTTCTCAGTGGAGAAAAACTCTCCATACTTAAGCTGGCCACCAGGAGCCCAGGCGAAAGACAGGAGCCAAGGATGTTCGGTTCTCTTGGGTCACAGTGGCATTTTGATTTAGAACACAGGGTCATGGAAACACAGGTTTTGTTTTGTAACCTCAAACACAGAAACCGGGTTGGAAAGCAGCTAGAGACCAGCCTCGCTTGGCCCTCCAGTTCACAGATATGAGATCTAAAACAGAGAGAGGACAGGGCTTACAGCAGCCCCCGTCCCAGAGGGTCAGAGGCCAGGGGCTCCTGAGTGAAGGGAGGTGTCACTCAGCTGCCCTTGTGGGGTGAGGAACCATGGTCTGGATTTCCATTCTAGAATGAAGAAATGAGCCAACCTGCACAGAGGTAAGCCCATGCACTGCCCAATGTCACGTTCTTCTCCAAAGAAGAAGGAGTCTTTAAAGTTACTTTCAGAAAGAACTGATTTTATGGCAGAGATTGCTTGTCATTTCAAGAATAACTTCTCCAAGAAACTTCACGTGAAAACATCTTTCCCATTAAACTCAGAGTGTTCAACTCAGGGATAAGTTCTAATAGGAATCAGGTTTATTTGCCCAGCAGCCTCTGGTGTGCCAGACACCGAGGCTGCGAGCCAGAGAGAGATGCAGAGGGCCGCAGCCTTCAGGGTCGGGGGAGAGAAGAGGCTGGAGAGGCTGGGAGAGTGGACTAGAGGCCTCGGGCCACCTCCTGCATCTGGGTGTTGTCCCAGGACACGACTGAAAGGCTTACGGCAAGGGGGCCATGTCACCGTCTTCACCTTCTGGCTCCTGTGGAGACTGGGCTGGGTGGGGGAAGAGAAGCAGGGAGGCTGCAAGAGGGCTTCCAGAGCCCAGGAAGAGGAGGCCTTCCAGAGCCCAGGAAGAGGAGGCTTTCCAGAGCCCAGGAACAGGAGGCCTTCCAGAATCCAGGAAGAGCAGGCCTTCCAGAGTCCAGGAAGAGGAGAGCTTCCAGAGTCCAGGAAGAGGAGGCCTTCCAGAATCCAGGAAGAGGAGAGCTTCCAGAGTCCAGGAAGAGGAGGTCTTCCAGAGCCCAGGAAGAACAGGCCTTCCAGAGTCCAGGAAGAGGAGGGCTTCCAGAGCCCAGGAAGAGGTGGGCTTCCAGAGTCAGGAAGAGGAGGGCTTCCAGAGTCCAGGAAGAGATGGGCTTCCAGAGTCAGGCAAGAAGAGGGCTTCCGGAGCCCAGGAAGAGGAGGCCTTCAAGAGTCCAGGAAGAGGAGGGCTTCCAGAATCCAGGAAGGGGAGGGCTTCCAGAATCCAGGAAGAGGAGGGCTTCCAGAGTCAGGAAGAGGAGGGCTTCCAGAGTCCAGGAAGAGGAGGCCTTCCAGAGCCCAGGAAGAGGAGGCTTTCCAGAGCCCAGGAAGAACAGGCCTTCCAGAGTCCAGGAAGAGCAGGCCTTCCAGAGTCCAGGAAGAAGAGAGCTTCCAGAGTCCAGGAAGAGGAGGCCTTCCAGAATCCAGGAAGAGGAGGGCTTCCAGAGCCCAGGAAGAGGAGGGCTTCCAAAATCCAGGAAGAGGTGCCTGGGCTGGACTGGGATGGGGGAAGAAGGGACAGGGGGACAGGTAGGAGACTTTTTGACCGGATATGTATGGGGCAGAGGAGAGAAAAATAAAAGGGCCTCTGGACTGCAGATTGGGCAGCTGGTTGGCCATGTTTACCAGGATGGAGGAGAGGGCAGGGATGGAGACTGGGGGTGCTACTGTCACCGTCATCATCTTCCTGGTTTTCCCTGGGGTGAGCATGGAGGGGGGGATGTTTTTGTACCCCTGTCAGGGAAAAACACGATGAGTTCTGTGGGTTCTTGGCCTCTGCGGTGAAAAGAATTTCAACACGCACCAGTCAGAGAAAAGACAAAGGTTTAATTCAAGAAAGGTGGGGATACACTTTCAGGAGAGACGCGGGCCATCTCAAGCGGCTGTGAGAGATGTTGCAGAGAGACAGAGAGGCTCCTGGATCTAACCTATCCTTTTCTTATAGGCCCACTAGAGAGGGGGTAGCCAGGGGAGTCCATGCTGGGAAGTGGGGCACCATGGGATGGTGGCCTCCTCTTTGAAGCTTCAGGCCAAATAAAAGGTGTTGAGATAGGACTCCCAGGGCTGGACTCTCTGGAAGCTTGGAGATATGAAGCCGGGGTGAGGGGCTGTGATAGTCAACTAGGTTGTCAACTGGACCTGATCATGACACACCCAAGATCATGTGACTTTGGGTGTGTAACAGCAGATTAAACAGAAAGCCCTGCCCTGAATGTAGGCAGCAGGATTCTGATAGGTGCGGACTTAGATAAAAGAGGGAGAAGCCGAGTAGAGCACGTGCGACTCTTTCCGAGGAAAACGCATCTGCTCTCGCCTGAGATCGTCGGCCGCCGGCTTCGCCTTCCTCTGAAGAGCTTCTTGATCTTCTCGGCCTCCAGCTCTTGGAACTGAAACTTCACCATCGTTTCTCCGAAGAGCTTCCTGATCTTCACGTCTTGGACTGGGACTGAATTAGTGGTTGCTC